>MASP02000285.1:0-95202 GCA_001693025.2 Colletotrichum lindemuthianum | reverse complement strand
GATAGTGACGTTGAAAATGAGGGATTTTCTGGATATATGGGTGTTATGGACATATGGGTGTTCAGCACCCACTTTAGTGGGTGACGAGTCTTCGAGTTCCAATTAAAGTGGGGGCGGGCACGGGTAGTTGACCTGACCTGACCATTGCTTCTGACCTGACCTGACCATTGATGCGGGGTGTATAGAAGTGGGCCAAGTAATCAGAATAATCATATTCAGTATCCGTACTCCGTACAAACACTGCGTGCTAATCCTGGCCCCTATTGAAACCAAGATTCAAACCCAATCAAACAACAACAGACCCGTTATGATAGATTAAGGCCTGCTTTTACAGACTCCATAGCAATGGTCAGGTCAGGTCAATGGCAATGGTCGGGTCAGGTGAGGTTGGGAGCCAATGGTCGAGTGAGATGTATCTATAGGTAGGCCTGGACTCTCAGGTCACCTTGGGGGAGGGGTCATTTTTGCCCCGCATGCCAGCCGCGCCTTCGAGCTCTTATTTCATTGGTCGTGAGCCACCACATGTGGCTGACGACCAAGACCAATCATGTCACTTTGTCGTCTGCAAGGCTGAAGGGCCCAGTAAAAAAAATCTGGACGTCTACCGTACCTGCTATATGCAGTCCGTTGGTGCTGCTCCTTACTGCTGGTGCGCCGAACTGCAGACCTCGCCGAAAATCCCACACCCACAACGACAATGGCGAAAGAGCAACCCTTTGAACAGTTTTCCGACGAGGAAGTCTCCTCTTCAGAGGAGTCGGAGCAGTCGGAGCTCGAGGAGGAGACCCCCCGCCAGCGCAAACCGAAGCCCGTCATCGACGAGAAGGACTCAGACGAGGAGGAGCTCGAGCGACTGGTTCTTGGAGGAAAGGCCGACTTCCGCGAACAACTCTTCCGCAGCGATGTGTTTGACGATATCGAGAGGTTGGAGAGGGAACAGAACGGGCAGCTGGTCAAGGTGGCCGACGACGACACATCGAAAGAAGACGTCCCCGATCATGACCTCTTCATGCTCGACACGGGCGCCCCGCCGACGAAGAAGGGTGGAAAGACTGCCACTTCCGCACAACAACCTGCTGCGGCAGCCGATGCACCGGCGTGGGAGGACAGCGACGACGAGCGGTTGAGCATCTCCCTGGCGAACACGACGAGGTTACGAAAGTTGAGAATCAGCGAGGGCGAGGACGTGGTCAGCGGCTCCGATTACAGCAGGCGACTGAGGCAACAGTTCATCCGCCTGAACCCAGTGCCCAAGTGGGCGCAAGATCCCGAAGAGCGGCCCTCGAAGAGGAGGAGGAGATCTTCCGCCGCCGCCTCCGACTCGTCCATCAGCTCTGACGAGGACGCCGGCAGCGACACCGAGGTCTCGGCCGCGCCCCCCCTCGAAAAGTTCCTCCGCGATGTGCGCCGCATGGCCGGCACCGACTCGACCGGAACGACGCGCCTGCGCCCCGAGGTCATCGACATCCAGCGCACGCGCGAGATCCCCGACGCACACAAGGCCGCCGTCAACAACCTCTCCTTCCACCCGCAATACCCCGTCCTCCTGTCCTCCAGCGTCTCCTCCGTCATCTACCTGCACCACCTCAACCCCACCGCCCACCCGACGCCCAACCCGCTGCTCACCTCGGTCCAGGCCAAGGGCATCGACGTCCGCCGCGCAGAGTTCCTCTACCCCGAGGGCGACGCCGTCTTCTTCGCCGGCCGCCGCAAGTTCTTCCACAGCTGGGACCTGCAGTCGGGCGACGTGCGCAAGACGTCGCAGATCCAGGGCCACCGCCTCGAGCACAAGACCATGGAGAACTTCAAGCTCAGCCCCTGCGGCCGCTACATGGGTCTCGTCGCCTCCACGCGCAAGGGCGGCGGTATCGTCAACATCATCAGCACCGAGTCGCGCCAGTGGATCGCCGCCGCGCGCCTCGACTCCCGCCACGGCGTCGCCGACTTTGCGTGGTGGAGCACCGGCGACGGTCTCGCCATCCTGGGAAAGGACGGCTCCGTCGGCGAGTACAGCATGCTCGAGCGCAAGTTCCTCGCCGTGTGGCACGACGAGGGATGCGTCGGCGCCATCGTCATCGCCCTGGGCGGCCACAGGGGCCCGGAGGCGCTGGGCGACGACCGCTGGGTCGCCATCGGCTCCAACAGCGGCATCACCAACATCTACGACCGTGAGGCGCTCGTGTCCAAGAAGGACGGCGAGCTGGCCGTCGAGCAGCGTCCCGCGCCGGTGCGCATATTCGAGCAGCTCGTCACCCCCATCACGGTGATTACCTTTTCGCCCGACGGCCAGCTCATGGCGTTTGGCAGCCACGAGAAGAAGGACGCGCTGCGTCTGGTCCACCTGCCCACCTGCACCGTCTACAGGAACTGGCCCACGGCGCAGACGCCCCTGGGCAGGATCACGAGTGTCGCCTTTGGCAGGCAGAGCAACCTGCTCGCGGTCGGTAACGATGCGGGTAAAATCAGGTTGTGGGAGATACGGAGCTAAAGGGAACGAACCCCCCCCCTTGTGATGGGAAAAGCAGTCGCGGGATTGTCTAGACTTTTTTTGTTTCCCATTGCAGGCCCGCGGTGGCCGGTATCCGCGAATGTCAAAATTCCAAATTCATACCCCATTGCCTTCACCCATGCGAATGCCGTCCCAACTCGTCAAGTCGTAGCTCGTGAATCGTCCGCCGCTGTCCCTGTCCAGCCCTTCCCCCCCTTCCCCTTGTCACGACACCTCCCTCCCTCATCCAAGTGCAGCCGGCTAAACTTACGCATCAGAACGCGCATGGAAGTACCGCGCGGGATGAGGCTGTTGGGGACCTTTAGATGCGTGCGTCTGCTCCAGCGGGCAAGCTTCCAGACGTTGCTGAAGAAGTTCACGTCGTCGGGTTTCTTGGCCGCGTCGAGGAACTGGCGGATGTTGACGTGTACGGACGAGACGGCCTTGTGACGCACACGTCAGCAAGGAGCGAGCTTCTATGGATGGGCACTGAGGAAAAGAGGCAAGGAGAAACAAACATACCTTGCCGCACTGGGTTTTGCTCGGCAGGTCGGCGGGGAGACCGAGGTCGCCGCAGAGCCGGTTCCAGTCCTCCAGCTGACCCGCGCCAAAGTACGCGTCCCAGTCGGCGAGGAGCTGGGCCGCCACGTTGACGACGTTGGTTTGGTGCGCGACGGCGAGGTTGTTGTTGTCGTTGTTGTCGTTCTCGGCGTCTTTCTTCGCCTCGGTGTGCGTAGTCTCGACGACACTGGGGTGAGGACACAGGGCCGAGACCGCTGGGTCCTCGGTCCAGGCGGGCCAGATCTCGCCGCGGTCAGAGTAGTTGGCAACTTGGCTGTAATCGCTGGAGGTATCCCCGCCGCCACGACATGTCTGTATGTGGTCGAGTGTCGCCCCTTTCTTCGCGGCGTCCCGTTTGTCGCCAGGGTATGTTGGTAAGAGGTCCTCATCAACGTTGGGCAGGACTTCCGGGACAGGTTGGTTGAACGGGGTACTGGTCGCTTGATCGGTTAAGATAGCATTCAGAAGCCACTTATGAATGAGGTCGGCGTCTGAGGCGACGTTGCTGGAAGGGTTCCGGTCGGAGTCCCGCTTAGTAGTGACTTCATGATCGGCCGAGCCAGCTGCGCGAGCCCTCTGCTCCGTGTTCTTCTTGGAGGCCTCACCCTGAAAAGGGGTGGGCTCGATGATATCAGTCCCCCTTGTAGGCCAGATCTCAGTCTCGTGGCTCTTGATGGCTCGTTGACACAGGATCGCAGTGGCCTGGCATCTTCTGAGGTTCTCGGTGGCGAGCTTGACCGCAGCGTCAGCAATCTCCTGGGTTTGGTCACGAGAGAAAACCTTGGGGCTGGCGTTGGGCTGGAATTGAAAGCCTGCCATGGTGACTACAGCGCCGGAGGCCCTTCTGTCTCGGTCCTTTTGGGGAGATGGGGAAAGTGAAGCGAGTTGAGAGGCCTTCGCTTCCTTTTCATTCCGGGGCTGTTGAATTGTAGAAGAGAATGAAAAGCCTCAATGTGTTCCATAGACAGCTGGTCTTATAACTGCAGACCACTCGGCCTCTCAGATGAATTGAGTGAGTCGTGTTATTCAGGAAAGATACAACATGCAAGGGGAAAACTGTCGGTATGACCCTTCAATCCGATGCAGTTGGATATCTCAGTCGATTTCTACAGATTCACCTAGAGCAAACGCCCAAGGTTGCTTTACAGATCATTAAACCTGGTGAATTTGCAGGTGATGTTCAGACACTCGGGGAGGGTGCGATCTGCAAAACGAAAGAGAGGCGGCCTTACCCTTCAGTCTGATACAACTATACACCTTGGTGAATCTCAACTCCATGATATACCAGTCATTAGCACTATTTTCTTGCAAGAAGGCTCGCCACCCTTGTACTGCAGAAGTTGAGGCGGACGAGCAATCTAGCTGTAATGCTGCTGCTGCTTCTCTCATATCCCACTCAGCATCTGTGATTCATATAAGAACCATACCGGTAGCCGCCAAAGCCGAGACCCTCGCTTTCGATGCGGCTGTTGGCTTTCGACTGCTCCTCCGTAGGGGCTCAGCAGTTCTCAGAGAAAAGAGTCTACACCGCATTAGACGACATGAAGCCTGGTTGGATATATAACAATAGCTTGAACGTCATGGCACAGTTGCGTATACTATAGCAATGGCAGTACACGGCTGGTACTGGAATCATGATAGACTGGAACCATGGTAGACCGGAAAACCAAGCACTGTACTTCCCATTCACGTAGCATTGGCTTCCCAAGCAACAGCAGACTACATGTTTCCGGACCCTATACATCGAAAAACTATGGAAGCATGGACAAACTGTATATGAAGCCAAAGCTAGAACAGTTGAACAGAAGATCGGCATAATACGCACCGGGATTTATGTGTACTTGCAAAGCCAAGCTGTCCATGTGCACAAGCGATAAGAGACGTGTCTTGTACGACGACTGACAAGCTGTCAGCAGATGGAAACAGCCAGGGGAAAAGGAGCCAAATTTCAACAGAAGCTTGTCTACATTTCACCATGGCAGTTAGACTACACCCACAGCAGAAAACGACAAGGAGCATGATATTTCCGGGGAAAGTGGTCATCGGCGGCAGAAACACTAGTCACCAGCTAGGCAACACATTTATCATGACTCAACGTCGCCAATAGATCTCGACAAGCCCACATCGTCAGCTCGGCGGCTACGGAGCGCACGAATGTACGTTTGGACATTCAGATCATCGGGAACTCTCGCCGTCGGGCATGAAATGTCCAAGAAACGCACGGCGTTCGATGACGATGGAAGGATGTGCGGGACGCCGAACAAAGGTCAACAGCGTGGGAACCGCTTGCGGGCCAGAACAACGCTACTCCAGAGTCATGACGCCAGCACCGCTCGGATGCTTGACGTCGTCAGCTGCCTCCTGCGAAGAGAGAAAACAAAAAAAAATCACTGCATCGAAGAGGTCAACAGCTCTCGGGCCGCGACTCAATGCGGTCCACACTTTGCTGGCATCTCGATGCAGACGAACCCATCTGTGCGTTGTACTTGCGGTTTGAGGCTCAAAAACTCCGTGGATGTGCGGCTTAACCTGCGAGCTTTCACGCTAGAGGAATGCATCGTCGAATCGTTGGGCAAACCGCCATCTAGCCAGCCCCCGGAATGCCAACATCAAAGGGTCCGAGACAACGAGCGCCCCCTGATCCCCCTGATCCACACCTGCAATCGTCGGTGAGCTCGCTTTTGGCCATGCAATGACGCTGCGGATTAGACAAGAGTGACGGTTGGCGGCGGCCACATGTCTCGATTTCCCTAGCGTCTATGTGGAAAAGCTTTCAAACAGAAAGCCATCTCTGTCATCGGTCTGGCGGCAAAGGCGGCAGAGGGCAGACGGCAGACGGCCAGAGTCTAGAGACGCTGAAGCGTTTGCAAAGAAATGCGCGTGGCTGGCAAGCGTGACGCGCCGAAATTCGCGCGCGCAGCAAAGTTGTGTGCTTCTTGGGTCGCAAGAGCAGCTTCCTCGTTTTAATCCCCTGTCGCTCGACTCCATAGCAGATTCCACTCGGGTGGATTGTCCCATCGGAATGGACAGACCACGACATCGTGGCCGGTGGATGCGACATGGGCGACGGCCCCTGAGGCTTTTCGCTTGACAAGTCGACAAGTCCGGGGGTTCGGCTTTCCCTGACGTTTGCTTCAACGTGGAAAGCTCGTGTTTATGTAATACGCGAGCCTGGGTTTTGGTGCCGCTAGCGGGGCGAGTGAAGCATCGTCAAGTTTATGCGAGAGATCCCATTGGACCGGTCGCGATGGGGGCGATGGGGCTATGGAGCCGTCTTGAAAGCGAGGTTCGAGGAGCTGTTCAAAGGTTTTCCCCTATCCCTCTTTTGTCCCCCCTGAGAGCCTCTCCACGTCCTAAACGGTACTGGACGGGCCGGGTTCCTCGTCGGGCAACGGTCTCGACGACCGGGTGTTGGCTGGCGTTCCTGGGACCCGAGTTTCGTCATGGAGCCGGTGTACGGATACCCATCATGGACGGCCAAGTTCCAACTGGACCTTTGGGAAGACTTCTCCTTCGCTCCCTTGAACTTGATGAAATGTGACAAAACTGCCAGGAAATCACTGCTATACAGTACGTATCTGTCAAAGGACGAAAATCATCACTCGATCCCGTGACGTCGTCGCCCCTCCTCCGATCTGTTGCCGCCTCACTTAGCGCGCGCGCTCTCTCGCGTTCAACCCTTGGCCGGCATCTGGCAGCGCCGGGCTTTGGCGGAGATCATGCCAGGATCTGGTGACGGATTCGGGTTTCTTCAAGCGCGTTAGCGAGAAATCCCGACGCCCAGGTTCAGCCCAGGCCGTCCAGCCATCCGCGGTCCGATCGCAGGAGTCAAGACGCAACGCTGAGTCGTCGATCCAGTCGCTGAATCGCTGACGCCGACGACCAACGAGGATGAGAAAATTGTCGACTGCTACCGTACATAGTACCTCAATCATTTCATTTTGCCGTCTATCCACACCTCGTCCATGTCGATGCGGATGGTCGAACCAAATTGCCATGATGCGCTGGATCGGGCAGGATAGGGCGATGCACGTGTCGATAAACAGCAGACAAGAGAGGATGTGCTTGGTTCTGCAGTCTAGGTACACAGTATTACCTAAGTACCTATGTACTTAGGTATGCTAAGGTACGTATACAGTAGCAAAGACACATCCATTGCGCAGAAGACAGATGGATATGCGGCAAGCCAGCCTTCCTGTCACTTTTCTTCATGCCAAGGTGTGTATGCTGCATTTCTCCTCCGTCGAACGGGGCCGACGCTGGGTTGGGAGTCATAGTTGCGGCCTGGCAATCTTGATTCAGCCATCCACGGGTGGTTTTTTTGGAGCTTCTGTTGTTGTGTTGGCTTGTCGCTATTCGCTACGAACGGGTACAATGCGGCCAGCCGCCGTGGAAAAGTTAATCACCATGGCAATCGGCGGGTTGGGTCGCATCACATTACAGTCACACTGCTGCTGATGCGGATGCTGCTGCGCGCGAGGCATGCTTTCTTCTGCGATGGATGCGGGTGTATTTCCCTTTTTTCCCTCTTTCCGACCACGTTGCTCCTGTCCCTGATTACTGGACGTCCATGGAGTGTCTTCATTGTCATCAGCCTTATGCGTACGTACCCATGCTCTGTACTTTGGGGAGGAGCTCAACACACCACCTGCAGTGACCTACAAGTATAGGAAGGTATCTGCAGGTGCCTCACCAACTGGGTGAAAAAAAAGAGTGCATACTCCTCCGCACCACCCACCTATATTCCGCGTGGACGACGTCAAATGTGCGCGCTCTTTTGTTTCACCCAGTTGCTCACGTAATGTCTTTACTCTGTACTATACCTACTAGGTACGCAGTATAAGATAGTACCCAAGGTAAGGTACCCAAACCGAAGGCAGGTAGGTAGTATTACCTAGGTAGTTAGTAGGAAGGCACCAGATGGTGTCCCAGGCCGTGGGACGAACACCACCACTACCACCACACCCGATCCAGAGGTACCTGGGCAATCTCTTCTGGCGCAATCTGAAGATTGTCCTGCAGCAAAGACTTCCTTCGCCAGAGACTTTTCCGGTTGGCCGGAGGTCCCCTGTACCGGGCTGCACTGAGCCAAATCATGCCATGGGTAGCCCAACTTCTGGCGTCTGCGCGTCACGACCACACCACAATCGTAGCCATAACATATCATAGTCCAGAACCACTACTTATTTCTCGCGTGACCCGCTCTCTGCTCTGCTGTCCGTGTTGTTCCATCCATGGTGTGCAGCTAGTTTTGTTTGACTGACTTGCCTCATGCACCTTTTCCTGCCACAGTGCCTGCTGCTTCCAAGCTACCTACTCGCACCTACCTATTTTCGTCACTTTTCTTGGTTCCCTACATACATACTCCGTAGCAGTATCCCCCCTTTCACCACGAACCTTGGAACTCACCCTTGACACCCTTTGGGACTACTGCACTTTGATGGATGACTTGATGGAGCCAACCTGCATTAGGGCTCCCAGTACGACTTTGTCTCCTCCATTCGAAACCGCTTTTTAAACCCCGGCGTCCCTCCCCTCCCCCGGACGCCATCTGAAGTGACTTCGGTCTGAATCAGGTGGGCACTGGGAACCAACTCGGACATTCTCACCAACTCATTGGTGCTTCACGCGTAGTAGTAATAGCAGCAGCAGCAGCAGCAGCAGCACACCTTCAACATCACCTGACGGACATGGCCGAGACTGACCTCGTCCGCCCTTCCACGTCCTGCTCCGGCGCCTCGGGGCTTCAGAGGAGATTTCTTCTTTCGAGCCCGGGACGACCTCGAACTGCTACCGGACACAGCGAACCCAGTTTCACACCTACGCCGCCCGCAGGCTTGGCCGTGAGAGTCTGCATCAAGTTTCAACCCTCAATCGACCTCACCTACGAGAGGCAATACCAGACCTCTTACAGCTTCGAGCCGACAGACCAAATATGTCACGCCCTACTGCGTCGCCTGACCCATTGCTCCAAAGAGCTACTCACGCGCAGAGACTCGACAGCTCTTGAGCGCGCCATCCCCCAGATTGGCGATGGCAAGCCATTACGCTTCGAGCTGATTTATCAAATCTACAGAGGTGGACCTGAGCCATGGGCAACGAGATCTTTCAAGTCTTATCAGAAGCACCCCATGGACAAGTCGTCAGCCATGGAGGTTGCCCGCTCGACTGACCGCATCATCGGATCCTTCATCAAGGTCCACGACGCGTCTTTCCGGTGGATGCACGGCAGGATGCGCGAACGATCCGGAAGCGACCTTGAACTGCTGAAGCCATTGAGCAACCCGGTATGCCTTCTTCACATCCCGCAGGCACGTTTCAACGATGCTACCCAAGATTGGGACTTAACACCCGGCTACGAGATCACTCTACATTTCCGAAGCCGATGCAAGTCTCGCCGGCAAAGGGAATGGGAACGTACCATCACCCTCCAAAGCGGACAGAGCTCTCCACTGACCCTGTCCCACGGTGAGGACATGGCTTGGGTGTTGTCGACCGCTATGCAGCGCGCCCTGGATTCTAGGAAGCTGGCGTTTGACAGACAACATCGTTCTTGCAATAAGTTCGACTTTTTGGAAGAGTGCCACCACTCTGAACAGAACGCAGTCCACGTGGGCTTCCAGATTCGAAACCGGCTCGGCTTAGATCACAAACACCTTCGGCGCGAACTCGACAGCAACCTCCTCCTCTTTCAACGCGCCGACGGTCTTGACTGTGAAGAGTTTGTCGGGCAGCTCGAGCACGCGTTTTCCGCCGTCCGCGATGACACCGACAAAGAGTTGAACGAGATGGACGACCTCCGACTGACCGTCTACGAGCTGTCAGGCCGAGGTTGGAAGGCAGAAAAGCCATTTGCCGTGTGTCTCGACTCGACAGCCTGCTATTCTCGACGTACCATCAAAGCCATTTTGGACCGAGTCCAGACGGGTGTTGCCGATGTTCTCGGAGGTAACGACATGTGCATCACCCTGATGGTTCACAAGCGTGGCCATCTCGTGCTGGACAAGACGCTCGTAGCCCGTTCGCCCTACTACGCGACGGGACAACGCCAGGACGAGAATCCTGAGACGGCCAAGGACAAGTTCCTGGCCAAGCTCAAAAACCGCATCCGGTCCGACATATCCATGGTGGTAAAAGACACGTGCGCCCTGAACGACTGCGAACCCCAAAACATCCATGTCATCGAGCGCCCTGTTCCTGCAGCGAATGACCCCGCTGAAATGGAAGCTCCTCCGTCAAGCAGTCCGCTCCCGATCCCGACGCCGAGTAGGCCCGTGCCGAACTCTTTCAAAGGCAGCTCTGGCCAACCGTCCGAACCTTTGGGACAACAAGGTGAAACGCCTCAGAGTCATGGCGGGGTGGACACTGACGCCGGTGCTTGCGATGACGCTGAGGGTCTGCCTCAGCGGCCTGAAACTCCAGCCAAAGCATCCCGGCCAGCCTTGGCTAATCAATTCGGCTCGGGACGAAGCACACTATCTCTGTCCACGACCGAGGACGGCGACACTACTTATCAGTCCTCGTCTTCTACTCCGAGCCTCGTCGACGGCGACACTGGTACGCCACGCGAGAGTCTCCTGGCCACGCCCACTTTTATGAGAACGCTCTCAGGCCGCCCTCAACCCTTTGACGCCAACCCCAACATTGCTGATTCCGAGACCTCCGACAGCGAGCTGGCTGAGGATTCCATCGTGAGAGCTAGCACGCCGACCATGCAACGCTTCAACGAACCGCGACAGTTCAGCCTACTGGGCAAAGGTAGTCGTTCCGTCTCTCGCCAGTCTCTGGCTTCGTTCGAGTCGTCCGAGGGCGCATCGATGGTCGAATCCGAATCCTCCTTGGAGCCGTCGGCCGAGACAGAAGCTCCCACCGCGCAGGTTACAGAGCTGATGTGCGTGTCGAGCCTTGCGACACCTGATCCGGCGCCTGTGCCATCGGCTGCGTCGCCTGGAGTTCAGCACGAAATGCCTGCCCCAGAGCCTTCTCTCGAGGGCTGGCTAGAGTACTGCTGTGTCCCGGTCGACCCGGTCGACGAGGAAGAAGCACCTGCCGAACTAGAGTCCGCAACGGAACGACACGCTCGTCGAAGCGAAGAACACGTAAGAGATGAACCTGTGATCGTCGTCACTCCGGTGGAGGAAAAGGCCCAGCCAGCTTCTCCGCGTCCGCTTGAAGGTTTCCTGGAATGCACCATCGAAACCATTGTCGAAGAGGCGGAAGAAGAAGACTCGGACGTTGAGTTCCACGATGCCGCAGATTCCACCGCTGAACTAGATCTTATGTCTAGTCCATCCAGTTTTGCAACTGCTGCGGAGTCTGGACTCAACTCTCCCCTCAGCCTGGACTACGCGACTTCATCCTTCAACATGGATCACGCTCTCCCATCCCCGTCTCCGATGGGTTCGTTATCGCCTTCTCTGGACTTTGCCTCACCTTCGCCTGTGGAGGTGACCAAGAGCGATGCAGACGTCGTAGATGTGGCAGACAGACCCGTCGAGTCTGCCGAGCTCGAAGCCTGTACGTCTTCATTTGAAACCTTGGAGCTTGAAGCCATTCCTGCCCAAGCCGAGTCCGTTCCTGCTCCAGTTCCTGCTCCAGCTTCTACTGCTGAAATCACCGAACCCTCTCCTCTCCTCAATAGCGAGTTGCCCTCAGCCCCATCAGAGCACGTCGAGTTGCCGCTCGAGCCCCCCCTTGAGCTCCACGAGGCTCCATCCTTGCCCGACATGAACGTAGCTACGTCCGTCACGTCAGATGCACCTTGCACACCGACGTCGGAATCAGCATCCTCGTTCAGCAGCAAGGACGAGTCTCGTGAACCATCTACCCCGCCGCCGCTGATGACTGAAACTGAAGACTCGGATTACTCAGAGCCTTCCGAACCGACGTTACCATTTCCCGACCTCCCCGTCACCGCCGAAACTGTAATCCACAGCGATTCGCCCAGGTCTCTCTCGCTATGGAGACCGTCGCAGAACTTCTTCGAGGACGATTCCAGCGATGCGTACTTCGGCCCCATGCGCAAACTCTCCATCCCGCGACCGCTGTTCGCGAGGCCAAATTCGAGTGGCGCGGCATTGGGCCAGTCATTTTCGCATAAGCGCCAGTTTCCGTCGCCAACAGCAGGGCTCTTTGGGTTTCAAGAACCCAGGCGGATAGATATAGGTCTCCGTGGGGCACTGTTCGGACTCGCCGCATTACGGAAGTCGGGAAAACTGGAACGAAGCAGCTCGCAGGTACTATTGAAACTCGAAATGGGCAGGGGCGTGGTCATCGTGCCTGGCAGCCTCAGCGCCAGCAACAGCCGACGGAACAGCCTGAACATGGGGATTGGCGGGGCGGGTGTGCTGGGCCTCGGGAACGCGTTTGCCTTTTGAGGACGTTGGATTTGGGGCGGAGGCTATCGAAGCCGACAATGATTATGACTTGATGATTGGGAAGGAATCGGCTTTGGATGCGGGTAGTAGAGCAGGGAAACCGGACAGGATGGTCTGGAAACTTGCATGAAGTGGCGTTTTGGGGGCATGTTGTGATCTGTCTGGTCACCTGGGACATATATTCGGTTTACTGGGCAAGCGATGCATAGTCACATGGTTTGGTATAAGAGTTTCGTCGAGGACCCATTTACAACTAGACCTTTACAACTAGACTTTGGTCGACATAAAGAAGCCTGTCAAATGAACATTGTACTCCCCTGAACATAATATATTCTTCCCATTTCTTCTCCATCTCGGGTGCCCCAGCCTCGATTGTGCAACAATGAGCGCAAAAGTTTGACTTCTCTCTGACTAGTCGTCTGTGACGGCTTTGAGCCTCGAGACGCAACTCGAAGCAGTCTTTCCCAATGGTGGATTTGCCAAGGGTTTTCGGAGGTACCTGGCCACCCATTCTTGCCCCAGCTGGCTACCCGTCCCGGCCGCGAACTGGCAACGCAACGTCGTTCAACCTGACATTGGGCACTTCTGACACGGGGTACGTCGGGTCAGACGTACGATTCTCATTCCCGACCCGTGGAGCATTCTCGCATCGTCACAACACCCCGGAACCTGCGCTCCCCCGTTTTCCTCAGACTGTTGGGGCGAAATTCCCGTAACGACGTGGGCTTGGCGAGCGTAGTGGCCCCATTCTGTATAGGCTGACTTTTCAACCCTGCGACCGAGGGACGTTTGGGTGATGTCTCTAGGTCATCAAGCTGCGATGTGGCCTTGCGGCACGTCATTGACCATCGGCACGACATCGTCCGAGTTCCGCAGCGTATAGACGCGGCATTACTTGACTGGTCTCGTCTTGCGCGTCTTCACACAAGCTCCGCATCGCCGTCGTCTACGAATCTCTTAGCGGAAGACCACCGCAGGATGAAGATATCCCCAGCCTTGCCGGGCAATATGACGTCTTCATCGGTGCCGAGGCCCTCAATCTCGGTGTCACGGAGGAGACGGATGAAGACGGCCGTATCGAGGTCCGGACCGTCAACCATGCTGATGTTACCGGCAGTGTCGTTGAGATTCTGCAACAAGGGCGGAAAGGAGGAGAGGAACGAGGAGAGGTAGTGGTTATGCAACAGGGCCTGGTGGCGGGTCGCGTAGGCGAGTTCGGTTTCGGAGAGGCGGGCGCGGAGGGTCGGGGAGGAGAGGTAGTGGAGGGCGTGTTTGTCAATCTGGGCCACGAGAACCAGTTCAGCTGTTTGGTTGAGTGCGAAAGAGTTGGATGTAATGTTTACCTTTGCTATGCGAGCGCGAAGGTAGCTGCGCACAACAAACTTGAAGCGCTCGAGTTCGGTCTGGATCACGATCAGGGCGAAGTTGGTCTTGGGGTCCATGTCGCCCGTCATGTCTTCCACCTTTTCGATCTGGCGCTTGATGCGGTCGTTGACGCGTTCGAAGAGACCGTTCGCCGGCCATCTGGGGCAGGTCGGTCAGTATGACATGCGTGGAGGGCGTGGAGCGGAGGAGGGGGGGACCACACACTCCAGGAGCTCGGGAGCAGAGCGCTCTGCCACCCAGGCACGCGTCAGGGCTTGTAAGTCGCGTGTCTCGGAGGGGATGGAGTGCGAGACTGGGTCAACTTCGCGGAGAATGTCGTCGATATCCATTGCTTTGATTGTGTGTGGACGAGGTCGACTGTCTACGTTGAGTTTTGGAGGGGGTCTACAGCATCGAAGGCTCGCAGTCGGTGGTGGGGCGAACTCTTCGATGTCGGATCGCCGAAATAATAAAGTACCTAACTTGAGAAGGAAAATCGCGGGGTACACCGTACAACTCAATTCGATAGTGGGGTCGCGCCTCCGCGGTGAGCAGCCGCTGTGTATCGTGCCGCAGAGCTGTTGCTACAGGGGACCAAGACACTCTGTACCTACCTACCCACCTTACTCCGTACTATCTTACACCTCCAATCAACTACCTAGGTAGGCACCTAACATATCTGTACCAACCCAACAGAGTGACAGCTTCTTGCACAAGACATCTGGAAATTAGGAAAGTAGAGACTAACAAACCTTACCCGACCTCACAGAAAGCTCTGGTACCCCAAAGGGTGTAGGCAATTTGAACTGTCAATTTATTCCATCCCGAGAGTCACCACCCTTTCAGGGACGAGTCTCAATACTAATTGGCTTCATCGGATTCGGATTCAGTACCCCGTACCCAGCGGTGGATGAAGCCCATGTTGGAGTAAGCTTACACGCGGTCTCCGCCTTGGTAGGTGAGCAGGAGAGATGTTTGCTCCATCACCGTCTATCGCCTCTGCCCGGAGAGAAAGTACCGAGGCATCTCCCTCTCCCCCTACGGAGCTGATACTGACGCCAGCGCCGGTCTCTTCTCCAACTTCTTAAATACTGTAGACGGCCACCCTGATTGACCACAATTTCTATCGCGTTTGGCCGACCAATCTACGGAATAGACCTCTTGGTTATTTGCGATATTGCGTCCTCCTCTTACTCAAAGACAATGGCCGACTCAGAAGACGACGGGCCGAGCGGCCGTCCGGTCTACTCTTCTTATGCCGTTGGCATCTATCAGAACGGCATCATGACCGGCCAACTGCCCATTGTGACCACAGACCCAAACGGCTTGCAGGCGCAGGCGAAGAAGGCAATGGGCAAGGGACCCTTCAACTATGTCATTGGAGGCGCTGGGGAAATGTCCACGATGGAAGCGAACCGCCTCGCTTTTCGTCAATGGAAGATTATCCCTCGTTTCCTCAGACCGAGCAGCCCTCGGGACCTCAAAACTGAGCTATTTGGCGTGACTTACGGTATGTCTTCCCGCACATGCCCAAGTTGCACTTCATTCTGAACGCATACAGACTCGCCCGTTTTGATGGCTCCCGTTGGCGTCCAGGGCGTCTTTCACGAAGACAAAGAGACAGGCCTCGCTGCCGCTTGCGCGGAACTCGGAGTTCCGTACACGCTCAGCACCGCTGCGACGTCGACGATCGAGGAGGTTGCGGCAGCTTCGGGCGACAACCACCGCTGGTTCCAGCTTTACTGGCCCATGGATAACGACATCACCGGCTCTCTACTCAGTCGCGCCAAGGCTTCGGGCTACAAGGTGCTCGTCGTGACCCTCGACACGGTAACCCTCGCCTGGCGGCCTGCGGACCTCGACCAGGCGTACCTGCCCTTCATCACCGGAACTGGCAACGCCGTCGGCTTCAGTGACCCCGTCTTCCGCAAGAAATTCGCGGATGAGAATGACGGGGACGTGATTGAGGAAAACGTCGTCCAGGCGTCGAGACATTGGATCAGCCAGGCTTTCCCCGGCGAGCACCACACCTGGGAGGATTTGGCGCTGCTTAAGCAGAATTGGGATGGCCCCATCGTACTCAAGGGCGTCCTAAGTGTAGAGGATGCGAAGTTGGCTGTTCAGCATGGTGTTTCTGGCATCATTGTTAGTAACCATGGCGGAAGACAGCTGGATGGAGGCATTGCTTCGCTGGAAGTACTCCCAGAAATAGTCGAAGCCGTGGGTGATAGGATCACCATCATGTTCGACTCGGGAATTCGTACCGGCGCAGACATCTTCAAGGCACTGGCTCTAGGGGCAAAGGGCGTGTTCGTCGGCAGACCTGCCATCTATGGACTGGGCATCGCAGGCAAGGATGGTGCAAAGGCCGTCCTTGCTGGTCTCCTGGCTGACCTCGACTTGACCATGGGTCTCTCCGGCATCAGGAGCTTATCGGAGCTGAAGCCTTCCGTCCTGCGTCAGGTTCGTTACGGCGGGGACGTCAAGGCTAATCTCTGAGACAGGTCGAAGAGCTTGGGCCTAGGTGCCGAGATGAGAGATTTCGAATGCCCTCTTCGTATATACCGCAAGGGGAGACGATCTGGGATGAGCATAAGATTGCTTCCATAGTTCGACATTCGCTGCATTCCTAGACCTGGGCTCTCGAAAGCTTGTCAACAGAAGCAAATCTTAGCCTCGGAATGCATCTCAAACAACGTGCTTGCTTGGCAATGGGAATGTCACAAATCAAACATCCAAGGCCCGGCCGTTCTCTCTGCCCTGAAATGATTCAATTCAACGCAGCGACCAATTCGGCTCGCCCCCAGATCTGCCGCCGTGTGACACACTGAGCATGACGGAATGAAGTCCCGCCAGTCTGCAAGATCTAGCCACACATCAGCCGTCACCCTTTGCGCACTAAAGCTATTTAGTCCCGACTTACCATCGTTCATGAGTTTGATTTCAAGTCATTCCTCCTGACAACACCCCTTTAATACTGCACAAGCGATCAGAAGCAAGCGAATCATGGTCGCCCTGATTTGGAAGATGCCTCGCCCCAGGAATGCTTCCTCCGTCAGGCTAATGAAACATCGGTACTAGCACGCCAGTCTCGATGGCTCGCAGGAGGAGCGTCCATCCAGTCGCTCAGGTTTCCGTGACTTTTGGGAAACCAGGCCGTGTCTGAGAGACATACCTTTTTCCTTTGCTTAATCTCCCAGAAAATCAGAAATGATGTGCTCAAGGTTGAATGTGGCAGCTCCGAATTGTATAAAACCACCGCAACGCGCTGAACTGAACGAAAAGAGGTTGAAGAACCAGAGCGCCACTCAACTCACCTCAAGTCATTCCTTTAAGCTCTCATACCATTTATCACTTTCACCAACCGTCCATACTATTTTACCAATAAACGTAGTCAACCATGCGTGTCTCAAGCATCATCCTGGCCGCGACCTCGGCGGCCACTGTCCTCGGCGCTCCCCTGGAGAAGAGGGCCAACTACGACCCCCTCCCCGGCGGCGACATCACCATCCTCAACTACGCCCTCGTCCTCGAGTACCTCGAGCGCGAGTTCTACAGACAGGGTCTCGCCAACTACACCGAGACCGACTTTTGCGAGTTCGCCGCCGGCGAGTCCAGCAAGTTCTACAAGAACCTCCAAAACATCTACGAGGACGAGAAGGTATTTCTCATGCCCTGAACCACCCCGTACATATCTCGGTGAAAGCAGCCAACTAACACGAAAATCAACACAGTCGCACGTCCAATTCCTCGAAACCGCCCTCAACGGCTCGTCCATTCCCGAGCCGTCCTTCAACTTCCCCTCCACAGACGCCCGCTCCTTCCTCGCCCTCGCCTCCATCCTCGAAGGGACCGGCGTGTCAGCCTACCTCGGCGCCGCCGCCGTCATCGCCGACAAGGCCTACGTGACCCCCGCCGGCTCCATCCTCACCGTCGAGGCCCGCCACTCGGCCTTTATCCGCTCCGCCCTCGGCCGCAAGCCCTTCCCCAAGCCCTACGACACCCCGCTCAACTTCAACCAGGTCTACTCCCTCGCCGCGCAGTTCGTCTCCAGCTTCGCTCCAGGAACCCCCGAGCTGCCCTTCAAGGCGTTCCCCCCTCTCGAGGTTGACATTGGCACCGACAGTGTCACGTTCAAGGGCGCGTACGCCAACGCCGTGCGCGCCGGGACGATCCAGCCCGGTCAGGCTGTCTACGCGGTGCATTTCAGCGGGCTCGACACGTACTACGTCCCGGCGGTTGTCAGCGGCGACGATGTGAGTTTATCATCCCGTTCGCTGCGCTCATGAGTTCCGTGGAGAACTAATATTGTGAAAGTACACCGTTGCGGGCCCCCCCAACGGTCTCGACGGCCAGGTTTACGTTGTGCTGAGCACCGCCGACGGTAGCAGCACCAAGGTGTCGGACGAGAACACCATTGCCGGCGTTGGCATCGCTGAGATCAACGACCCAACTTACGTGTAGATGGTCCCGCTTCTTACCGGTCAAGTCCGGCCCTTTCAGGAGACGGATGTACATACGGGTGACTTTTTTTATTTGTGCCGATGTCGCATATTCAGTTTCAAGTCCCGATAGAAATGTCTCTTTCATTCAATCATTTTAATCCCGAAAACACGCAGGCTATTGTGCGGCTATCGCTCGCGGGCACATGTCATTTCGTAAACACCAACAAGAGACTATGTCTAATCAGCTTTGCGTGATGCGCCCTGAAGCCCCATTCCTTACGTCGTTGCGTCAACATGCTTCAAGTCTGCACCAATCTCGTCGCATTCCTCGTGATTCTTGTGATCATTCCTCGCGTACTTGGACACGGAATGTCCTGCTGATTAACAAGCTAAACATGCCAAGACGAGGCAATAAGACAGCATTCTTCATATAGCTCGCGAGACGGCCGGGAAGGCGCAGTTCCGTTGGATACATTGGCAGCTCAAGGTGCCATCACGTTTGCCACTACAGTGGCGAGATTCCACCGACGTGACTCGCTTTCTGGGGCACGTTGTCCAAGGCTATTTGCGACGAACATCTCGCCTTAGCTTCTTCTTTGTCTCAAGTTTTCTCGCGTATCAATCTGCGGCAAGTTAGGGTATATGCGCACATGCACTCATCAGTCAAGTCGTCGACAGCTTCAACTTCAAGCCTACAGTCCCGTGACTGGCTCCGACACTTCTGAACGAACATAATTGCAGCGGACCAGCTTGTCATCAAGGTATCTGTTGGTGATCAATTGCTTCCATCCTCTAATAGTTTTGACGCCACAATCTCTGGCCCACGTCAACGTCGTGATCAAGCCAGGGCCGCCGCCGTATTGCACATGATCAACAACCCCGGATATCCCCTTTTACTTTTGTTTTCATTTCGTGACTCATATTTCCCCCTTTATCGGGTGAGGGCAATGTCGTCTATTCTGAGGATCATCTTCACCGTCTCGGCAGCCAACTCGATAGCGCTGGTGCTCACCAGCAGCGGTTGCAGGACGTTCTCCTTGGAGATGTTGGTGTTGACGCCGCCAGACTTGATACTGACACCCGCGTTCCTATCGCCCAGCTCGTGCCTGTGACGAAGCTCGGTGACAACCTTGATGCTGTTGAGACCGGCGTTCTCGGCCAAAGTGGTGGGGACGACCTCCATGGCGTCGGCAAATGCCTTCCAGCAAATGGCCTCCGTGCCGGTCAGAGAGCGGGCCTGCTTAGCCAGCTGGGACGCGATCTCGATCTCGGCAGCACCACCACCGGCAATAAGAGCCTTCTTCTTCACCAAGCAGCGGACGACGCAGTGAGCGTCGTGCAAGCTGCGCTCAGCCTCGTCGAGGATGAGGGAGTTGGCGCCGCGGACAACGACGGAGACAGTCTTGCCCGTTGCCTTGGCACCGCTAACCTTCACCATGCGGGCTCCGTTGGACGAGGCCTCTTCGACCAAGTCGGCTGTACCGAGCTTGTCCTCTGTGAAGGAGTCGATGTCGGCGATGGGCTTGCAGCCGGTAGACTTGCAGATAAACTCGACTTCGTCGCGCTCAATGTCCTTGACGGCCAGAATGCCAAGCTTGGCAAGGAAGTGGAGCGACAGGTCATTGACGGCGTCGCGGAGGATGGACTTCTGAATGAACAGAACGTTGCACTTGGCCTTCTTGATCTTCTTCACCATGTTGAGCAGGTACAGACGCTCCTCCTTCACGATCTTGTCCATCTGCCTGTAGTCGTTGACCTGAATGCTGTTTTCCATCTTGATTGGTCAGCAACCGTCGAGAAGGGGACTTCCCAGGGAATAAACTCACATCAGGCTTGGGAGGGCTGAGCTGGAACTGAATAAGACCAATCTTGGCCTTTTCGATTCTCGCAGGACCTCCAGCGCCCTTGAGCACGGGCTGGGTCAGGACCAGGCCGTCCACCAGCTCACTGTCCTCGATTGTGCCGCCGACCTTCTTGATTATTCTAATGTTCTTCAGGTCGACGTTGTCAGCTGTCTTGAGATCGATGGTCTTGACAACGGAGTTTACAGCCATGGGGCCGAGGATGTTTGAGTATTGCGACACAATCTTAGACGAGAGGGAGGTATTGGCTGCCTGGAGCAAGGATGAGGTATCGGTGAGAGAGATAGGTTGTGACATGTCGTGGAGGATCTCAACGGCCGCAGCGGCAGCTCTTTGGAAAGACTCTGAAATCACGGAGGGGTGGATTCCTTTCGACAAGAGGCGGTCCGCAGCGCCCAGCAAGCTACCACAGATGACAACGACTGATGTTGTGCCATCTCCTGCCTCCACATCCTGTGCCGCCGAAAGGTTGACGAGCATCTTCGCCGTGGGGTGCATAACTGACATGCTCTTGAGCATGGTGTTTCCGTCGTTCGTGATAATCGTCTCGCCCTTTCCGCTTCGAATCATCTTGTCCATGCCGCGGGGTCCCAAGGACGTTCTGATAGCATCGGCGACGGCTTATAAGGGGGTCAGCTTCTGTTCTGAATCGCGGAGCTGTAGGAGTGGCAGCGGTGTTTACCTCTGGCAGCAACAATGTTGGACGAACGGACGGCCACGGGCTTCTCCTTGTCCTACCAAGTACGTTAGCAACAGCTCCGAAAGCTCTACTATAAAACGTATCCCGCACCTTGAACGCAGCATTGTTGGAAGCACCCGCAGGGGAGGCGGATGCAGTGGTAGCCATCTTGAATGCTTTTGCGTATTGTGCGTGTGTTTATAAGGGATTTCGAAGTTGCTGTGGCAAGTTGAGCCCGGCGTGGATTGGTATCAATATCGTCGAGGTCCTGTCCCGCAACGCCTTCTTTTGCGATCGCCCACTTTCTCTTAGGTAGCGACCCCCCCAAAGGCGGTGGGATATTTTTCAGCGGCCGGCAGGTTGTTCCTTCCCCGACAGCTGTGGCGTAATCCTGCTGGAAGGTCAGGTACCAGAAGGTGCCTAGCATTTACCCCTACTAGGTACCTTTAGAGAAGTTAAGGTAAGCACCTACGGAGTGCTGGCCAAGCTCCACAGCAGCCTCGCAGCTTGGCCCGTGCTTCGAGCTCAAGGCAACCTGGATTACGGAACCGTCTTCCATCACCTCCTACCCACCTCAGCACCGTACCCTTCTTTGACGATCGAAGCGCTCGCTCGAGATCTTGACGATTTTACGCCGATATTCCCGTCCTAATCAAAGCTTTACCAAAACTACTCTACAAGCACAGTACCGGCAGCAGGACGTCTAGTCCTCACTCTGCATCATGGTACCGATTGCCCTTGGATGCGTTTCCTACAGTCAGGTGCTAATTACAGCTTTAGCCTTCCGCAACCGGCCAGAACTGGGAAAAGTACCAGAAGACCTACGCAGACGACGAAGTTGAGGAGAAGAAGATCACACCATTGACCGATGAGTTCGTTGCCCGCGATGGACCAGTTGCTTGTCGCCGTCTAACACAGCCCAGGGATATTCAGGTGCTTAAGACCTACGGCGCCGCGCCTTACGGTGCTGCCATCAAGAAGCTCGAGCAACAGATCAAGGAGAAGCAAACAAGTGTAGATGAGAAGATCGGTGTCAAGGTAGCTCTCTCCTCCACCATCTGAGGGGCGGGGATCGCGACTGACTCAAACAGGAATCCGACACGGGTCTTGCCCCTCCTCACCTTTGGGACGTAGCAGCAGACCGGCAACGAATGTCGGAAGAGCAACCCCTGCAGGTCGCGCGGTGTACGAAGATCATCCCTGACGAGAAGGACGACTCGAAGAGCAAATATGTCATCAACGTCAAGCAGATTGCCAAGTTCGTCGTTCAACTCGGCGAGAGAGTCAGTCCGACGGATATTGAGGAGGGCATGCGTGTCGGTGTCGACCGCAACAAATATCAGATTCTCCTCCCCTTGCCTCCCAAGATCGACGCCAGCGTTACGATGATGACGGTTGAGGAGAAGCCCGATGTTACATACGGCGATGTTGGTGGATCAAAGGAGCAGGTCGAGAAGCTGCGCGAGGTCGTCGAGATGCCCCTCCTCTCGCCGGAACGCTTCGTCAACCTCGGAATCGATCCTCCGAAGGGTGCGCTGCTCTACGGACCCCCCGGAACTGGAAAAACTCTGTGCGCGCGAGCCGTCGCCAACAGAACGGACGCAACCTTCATCAGAGTCATTGGCAGCGAGCTGGTTCAGAAGTACGTCGGAGAGGGTGCCAGAATGGTGCGAGAGCTCTTCGAGATGGCGCGGACGAAGAAGGCTTGCATCATCTTCTTTGACGAAATCGACGCGATTGGCGGAGCGCGCTTCGACGACGGCGCTGGTGGCGACAATGAGGTCCAGAGAACTATGCTGGAACTCATCACGCAGCTCGATGGTTTCGACGCCCGTGGAAATATCAAGGTCATGTTCGCCACAAACAGACCTTCAACTCTTGATCCCGCCCTGATGAGACCCGGTCGTATTGACCGTAAGATCGAGTTCTCCCTGCCCGATCTCGAGGGTCGTGCCAATATTCTGCGTATCCACGCCAAGAGTATGTCCGTTGAGCGCGACATCCGCTGGGAGCTCATCTCGCGTCTCTGCCCCAACGCAACTGGTGCCGAGCTTCGCAGCGTGTGCACCGAGGCGGGTATGTTCGCCATCCGCGCGCGTAGAAAGGTGGCCACGGAGAAGGACTTCCTCAGCGCCGTTGACAAGGTCATCAAGGCCAACCTCAAGTTCAACTCGACCGCCAGCTACATGCAATACAACTAAGGAAGCGCAGAGGGTGATGGTCTGTCAGCAGGGGCATGGAGTTTGACACATATTTTCAAGGCTGTAAGAATAGGCTTCGGATGGGGAAAGGTCTAGGGCGGCGGGAAATTTTGCTCGAGAGAATAGATCGTGCTTTCCAAGTGTCAATCATGACTTTGTGCCTTTCGCGTTCGCTTGCTTGACGTGCCCGACAGGCAAACAGACAAACTGGTTCAAGAGACATGGAGACCTGCGTCTGACTCGCGCTAGCCCCTCAACCCCTCAGTGACGTTATCGTAAAGATGAACGAGGGAACCAAAGACAATGACGGTTGAACGGTACTAATTGGTCGTTGTGATGTTCGGTTGTGGTATATTACAGTTATTTGCATGGCGCCGGCCATGTCATGCGAGCAAGCCTCGCTGTTCCTGACATTCGCCTTCCTGCTATTGATAATGGTCCTAATTCCATCTCGTAATGCTGCCTCGGCAGTGCCGTTAAAAAATGACCCAGTACTCAAAGATAAGATGTGCATGATTTCATCAGCAGCAATCTCAATGCCGCCTTCATGTTGGCAGCCATGTTCTGCGTGTCTCGCCGTGTCTCCAAAAATACCTCCTTGGCACGAACTTCCGCTCCTCCCCTCCTTACATGGATTCCATTCCCGACAGGCAGCCCAGGCAAACAATGTCTCCGTCTGAGCCCTTTTCTATACAGCACCGACTGCAAATCATCTGCCTGTGGCCTCCGCCTGCCCAGCCGTCCTGCTTCCCCTGCCTTCCTCTTGTCGCAGCGTCGTGTTCCTGATCTCGTTGCTGCTGTTGACGCTCGTCGTCGACATCATTCATGTGGAAAGACCGCGAGAGTATGTCGTCTGAAGTCTGGTCCTCTCCTGACGCGCTATTTGGCCGGCCGTCCTTCTCCCAGCCTTGACACTCCCTCATACAAATGTAACATGTCCGCTGCCCGCAACCGAGGCAGTCGGCGTAGGAGTCGAGATCCGACTTCTTGGTGGGGCGACGGTGACAGACATGACAGGGGCTTACAGACGCGGGCTTCTTTGGTCTGTTGTCCGAATCGGTCTGATCTTGCAGCGCGCGTGATTGTTGGGTTGGCGGCGTTTTGTTGTGCCGGCGCTGCCTTTGTGGTGAAGTCGATGGGTCCGAGGTCAAAGTATCGCCCTCGTCTTCAAACATTCGTTGTCTCTTTGCACCAGGGAGGGGCGCGATCCTCCTAGGAATCGAGTCGATGTTGTGGTGCTGGTGTTGCTGCTGCGAGAGGAGACCGGGGTCGCCATGTTGGAATATCAAGTGGTTATCGTGGGAGAAAAAGTTGGTCATTTGCTGTTGCTGCTGGAGCAGTTGTTGCTGTACGGGCCTGCAAAAAGCGCCGTGGTCAGCGTTCCAGTTGTTCGAGCCGGCATGAACGGCGGCGGCCGCCGCGGCCGTGTATTGGGCGGCGAGCTTCTCGTACAAGGGGCTCTGTATCTGCAGGTCGCTGGGGTTGACGTCGTTGTCTCTCCTCCGCTTCCGTGCGAGCGCGGCCAGCCGAGGATGTTCCTCGGCAACTGAGGGCATCCTTCTCTTTTGTCGTTGACGGCTAATGTACGTAGGTGTTGTGTTGATAGAGGAGCACCACAGAGGCGGACGTGCAAAGGTCGACTTCCTGCCTCGTTGTCGGTCGTGAAAGCTCGGTCGGGCTACTTGGAGGTCCGAGGTCGACAGTGCTCGACAAAGGTCGCAGTTAGAGAAGAAGCCCGGAAGTTGGACAGTCGTTTGCGAGTATGCTAGAAGAAGCGAGCTCCTCGGGAAGTGAGGGAATGTGCTGATGGTGGAAAGTATCCCCTTCTTTCGTCCCTCACCCTTGCCAGTTGGTTGGTTGCTGGTGAGGTAAGGTACCACCCTCCTGCAGGCAATTCCGCTTAGGTGGATAGGCCGCCCAGCCACACAGCAGCTTTCGGGCCTGATCAAGCCAGGACGTGGTGGGCGGGCGTAAAGCTCCTTCGAGGTGCAGACCGGGAAGGAAACTGGGGGCAATAGAAGTAGTCGCCTTGACTTTAGCGCAGTCAGCAGGCTGTACAGCGCCAGTCAAGCTTTTCTGGTGCCGCGTAGGCCGCTGGAAAATCCACTGTTGCAAGAGTAGACAGGCTGCTGGGTTAGGTTGCCTTGGGGGAGGAAGGGGGCCCACGAGTCTTATGGCCCAAGCCCCATGGACTCTGGAGGCACCTCTGCGCTACTACTCCAACCTCATACAACAAACAGTATGCCTCCACCTATGCAAAAAAGAAGAAGAAAACAATCTTTGGCATATCGATCTTCTGGAAGTGGCGTGAACATGCAGGCCTTGGAAGTTTCTATCAACCATGAATAGGGGCTTTTAGAGAAGAATTCGGACGAAACGTGGTTCAAGGAAGCTCAGCAAGAATGACATTGTCCGAGGTTACATTGTAATGGTTGCTTTGTATGATGACTCCGTCCCAAGCGCCAGGTAGATGCCATCCACTATTGTTTGCTTGTTCGCTCTGCAACTCTGCAACTTGATATGCGGTCACAGTCAGCTGCCCACATCATGTCATGTAAAAGCTCTGTGGTTATTATTGTAAGACTCTACAGCCTCCAGTCAAGATTGCTGTCTTGCTGTCTGCAAACAATAGGTTGAATCATGGTCAAGGCGCAGTCAATTGCAGGCATCAAATAGCAAAGATGACTTGTCATTATCAAGAAATGAGGTACTGAAAAAGGACCATCTGATTTACACTCTATCGCTCCCCAGTTTGCTCCCAACGATGAATCTCGTCTCTGCCGCCTCCACGAACAAAGGAGCTATTTTAGAGAGCCTAGTATAACATACACAGAGACAACCAAAAAGTTGCGTAATTTAATGGCGGACCTTGGTCTCCTTGGGGGGGTCATAGGCGATCTTTCTCGACTTGAGCCAGGCCCACTTGTACTTCTTGACCCAGACGCTGATGGCCCAGAGGGAGGCGGAAACAACGAGAACCTTCATGCCCATGCGCTTGCGGTCGTCCATCTCGGGCTCGGCAGCCCAGTTGAGGAACTCGACGACGTCCTTGGCCATCTGCGAAGAGGTGGCGGGTGTGCCGTCCTCGTAGTCGACGAGGCCGTCGTAGAGGACACGAGCCATGGCAATACCGGTTCCGGGGAAGTAGGGGTTGAAGTTCATGCCGGGGGCGACGACGGCGCCAGCGGGGGGCTCCTCGGGGTAACCAGTGAGCAAGCTGAAGATGTAGTCGCAGCCGCCGTGGCGGGCCTTGATGATCAGGGACAGGTCGGGAGGGAGGGCGCCGTTGTTGGCAAAACGGGCAGCCTCCTCGTTCTTGTAGGGGTCGGGGATGTAGTCGGAGAGCTTGCCGGGGCGCATCTCGATGTCGCCCTGATCGTTGGGCTCGCCGGGGTACTCGTTCTCCTCGGCGAGAGCCTTGGCCTCATCGACGGTCAAGACGGTACCGACGAGAGTGCGGTAAGGGACACGGCTGAGGGAGTGGCAAGAGGCGCAGACCTCACGGTAGACCTGGAAGCCACGGCGGAGACTAGTGATGTGTGAGCGTCATGACTTTGGGAGCCGCCGGTACGTGCGAAAGCTTACGCCTGGTGGTCGAAGGTCTTGAACCACTGCTCGTGAACCCAAGGGTAGTGGGTGGGGTGAAGACTGGAAAGTCATTGTCAGCTCGATGATCCGGTGCCTCGGTTGCCCCGTCATTGTTTGCGGATTATGCCTCAATCTAGGAGACGTCCGGCTTCCGTCCATTGACTCCGACTCAACCGTATGGAGAGAATTGAAGACTCACCCCTCTTCAGCGGGCGTCGCAGCGTTCGCAGAAGGTCCGTAGAGGTGGTAGTACCAGGCCATGGAGCCAAGGGCGAGGGACGTCGACGCGACGGCGGAAATGTTCAGTTTAGAGGAAGCTTCGGCACCAGCACCGCTGGATGTAGAGGCCGCACGCTGTTGAGGACGCAGTCAGCACTTTGTCCCGGACATGTTGATTTGTGCCGATGACCATTGAGCCGGCTCCGGAGGGTGCAATGGCGGTCGGTCGGTCGGATTGCCTCGGGAATTGGGATTCGTGATCAGCTCATGTGCGTACCTTGGAAATGGCGACAGCGCCATTTGTGAAGGTGCGCGCCGAGCGCAAGCAGGACCTTGCCAACATGATGGACCAGCTGTATCCGCAGCTATCGAGACGGCCGCGAACAAAATGATGGGGCAATGGGTAGTTGGTCCTCTTTCGTGACGGAGGTCGTCTCTATGGTACAGCATTCAAGCCAGGAGAAAATCGCTTGAGGGAGTTTTCGATTGCCTTAGGATTGGGGCCTCTCTGATTGGTTGATGGGGTCGGTCTATGACATGATCCGCTCCGGCAATTTTTCGCTTGCTGTCTTTGCTACCCGGTGTTGTCCGGTTGCACCCAATTCCCTACAAGAATATCCGATCGTCCTCTAGCCTTTCGTCATGCACTGACCTGACCAAAATCGCCCTTGTGATTGGCCCAGCCACAATGTATGTCGCTGAAGCGACCTGCATCACGATAGATATTGGATGAACAGCACATGTTCAACTAAACCTTCTACGCATCGTTCTCGTCCGGAACTTGGGCTGTTTTTACGGAGTATTCGGGTATCATCGTCCGTTTTATTTGGAAGTAGAAAGACGCAACTTTTAGAGCCTGCCTGCCCTTTTCTTCCGTAGGCTTCCACAGGCAAGCTGATGGTGGTATATGCACAAAAAACCCAATTTCTTCGACCCAAATTCGCCATGCTTCACCAAAGCAACCATTCTAAGCGTGTCCGTTTCTGCCGAGGACTTCACGGCGCTGTTTTACCGCATCGGCAAGCTGGTCGAGCACAGACACAGTGTCGTCCCAGTGGATGCATGCGTCCGTAATGCTGACGCCGTACTTCAGACCCTCCTTGCCTTCCTTGGGAACCTTCTGGTTGCCTACAGCGAGTTAGCATTTGTCATTTTTGTGACGGCTTCAATCGGAAGTACTGACCCTCATTGATATTGCTCTCGATCATGAGTCCCATGATACCAGTCTCGCCCTTGGCAATTTGTTCAGCGAGATCGGCGGCGACCTTGGGCTGGTTCTTGTGGTTCTTCAAGGAGTTGCCGTGACTGCAGTCGACCATGAGCCTCTGGGGGAGTCCCGTCTTCTCGAGCGCAGCCTTGGCCTCGGTGATGCTCTTGGCATCGTAGTTGGTGCCCTTGGTACCGCCTCTCAAGATGACGAAGCAGTCCTCGTTGCCCACGGTGCCCACAATGGCGACGACACCTGGCTTGGTAACGGAAAGGAAATGGTGAGGGTGTCTGACAGCACCAATGGCATCAATGGCAACACCAAGAGAGCCATCGGTTCCGTTCTTGAAACCCACAGGGAAACTAAGACCACTGGCCAGCTCGCGGTGCAGCTGGCTCTCCGTTGTTCTCGCGCCAACGGCACCGACGGACAGCAAGTCGGCAAGGAACTGGGGAGAGATGGTGTCCAGCATCTCGCTAGCAATAGGCATGCCCTTGTCGGTGAGATCGACGAAGAGTTGTCTCGACAGGCGCAGACCCTTGTTGATCTTGAAGCTGTTGTCGATGTCGGGGTCGTTGATGAGGCCCTTCCATCCAACAGTCGTACGCGGCTTCTCCAAGTAGGAGCGCATCACAAGGAGCAGCTCATCCTTGTGCTTCTCCTTTGCGGCCAACAGCAGGTCGCAGTACTCGAGAGCGGCCTTGGGATCATGGATAGAGCAGGGTCCGATGATGACCAGAAGCCTCCCCTTCTCGTCGGTTCCGTTGACAATGGCAGCAGCCTCCTCACGGCCGTCAATAACGGTCTGCTTTGACTTTGCGGTTTGGGCAATCTCGTGTTGGAGAAGATCGGGAGGAGTCAGAGGGTTGTAGCCCCGAACTGCAGCAACAATTAGAATGGGGGAAAACCGGTATGCGAGTGGTAGCCATACTTCTCCAATCTTCGCTTTCGGCCTTGTTGCCGACGCTCTTGTTCTCAATGTAGAAGCTCTGTTGTGGTTTGTGAGTCAGAAGGGGGAGTGAGGCGCAAATCGGAGCTGGCTGGGATCTGTGACTTACAGACATGTTGCAAGGCGCACGCGGGGCGTTGTATGAGGATGCAGTTGAAACGCTCGACTGGTTAATGGGAAAAAGTAATATGCTCTGGGCCAGGTCTACGCAAGAAGAATGGGAGAAATGAAGAAGATCGGGATTTAGACTTTTCGGGTGTCGACCTTGGAGGTTTGGTTTGCGTCGAGGAGGGAGGGAGCAAGCAGTACCTGAGCGCAAGCTTGGAGGACGACCGTCAATGGGCGAAGACTCATTCGTCCCCTGTCGCAAGCCTGTAAGGCCCCATCCCACCCCGGCCGGCAGAACCCCGCCTAGTACGGCTGGCTACAGAGGAGAAGGAAAGGAAAGGGGGAAAAAAACAGTTGGTCGCCATGCGAACTCGTCACCAGTGAGGGGCATCCTTGATCGTACAAGTACAGGTGATTACGAGTGCGTGTACCTAACGCGGTAGGATCTCGGTGCGACACTTGCAGTCATCAATGCAACCAACATAAGAACGATGTACACCATTTTTTACTACTACTTGCAAGTAGTGCTATTACTCGGGCGCGTGATTCTATTCTTTCGAGGGGGAAAAGCATGAGGATAATTAGTGATTGGCTTGTTCAAGCCTCGTAGGAGAAAAAAAAGAGTGAAGAACTGGACATCAGGTAGTTTCCTCGAGCACCGTACAGTAATAAAGGTGTCCAGAGATAGGCATGTCCCCTGTTGTAACTGCTTGCTGTGACGTTTCTGTCCACTGGATCTTCGCAAGCCAAATATATCAACCGCCGAAGTGGCGCCATTACTGGGTCTCACCGCCCAGAAGGGCACCTCCGGAACACCGATGACCGGGCCTTTGCAGGTGCCGTAGGTGTTGCGGTACGACGCCCGGAGCAAGCCGCAGTCAGTGCTGCGCGACTGGTCACCTCTGCATTCAACCTACCCAGGGTCAACACTACAATATAAGCACATGGCCTCGAGGTCATTCAATCAAAAGACCATTCCTTCATTTAACTACAACCATTTGTTACCCTAATTTGGTCGCCCGGCCATCTTCAAACAATTCTAATGGTACTCTTCCCGGCAGCCACCATATGCAGATAGGTACCTTCCCAAGTGCACCACGAATAGAAACAGTCGAAATCAACGGCGATAAAACGCTCACGCTCACGCTCACAAAGTCTTCTTCAAGGGCTTGTAAGCCTCCTTTTCCAACTTCTCAAAGCCGTTGAACCGGCCGTAAACCCACTTGAGAAGGGCGGTGCTCGCCGTCATCAAGAATGCCGAGAAGGTGAACAATCCGACTCTCTGGGCCGTGTTCAGAATGGCGAAGATGGGGTAGGGGTACCTGCGCGTTTTTGTTAGCGGGGGGGGAGCTTGTACGAGACCCATCCTCACTTACGCTCCGTTCTTGCTGAAGCACAGCTCAACCCAGCCCCAGTATGCAAAGGCAAACGTCATGCTGATAGCCATCGCCGAGTACGCGCGGATCGCCCACGGTGGACTGAAGAGAATCAGGTCCAGCGACAGCACGACAGCCGGGACCAAGTGAAAGCCGACATCTGGCAGCCAGTGCAGCTCAAAGCCCTCCGGGATCAGCAGGCGCTCATCGATCGAACGGATTCCCCAGTAGAGGATGCTGATAAGCACCTCCAGAGGAGCGGCCGTGGTTGCCAGAGCGTTCTTGATGGCGAACAGCTGAGCATTCAGGGTCAGGTCAGCCAAGAGACCCGTCGTGAAAGTAGCGCAAGAAAGAATCAGTCCAATGTTGGTAAGATGCTGATAGTTTCCGCCAAATCCCATGGAGATTTCGTGGGTGAGGGAGTTCAGGAAGTTGAAAGAGGCCAGGAAGGAGCAAATTCCGGCGACGTGGAGCACCAGGGACAGTGTTCGGGACGGCGACTCGAGCCGTTGCAACCGATGTCTAGCCATGGTAACAAGCTGTCAACTTGTGGTGGTAGTCTTGCGGGATTCGGGTTTCCGAGAGTGTTTGGTGTAAGTTGCCTTATAAGGGATGAGAGTTCGAGTGGGTAGAAGAGACGAGATGTGTTAAGGGATGGCGCAGGGAGGATAGTGTCCGAGCATCTGGATTTTGTAATTTTTGAGACGAACTCTGTCAAGAGGGGAAACAGGACATCAAAGACTTGAGGATGCGATGGTCAAAAAGTTTTATTGTCTTTTCGTTTACCCGACGGAGCTTCAAATAGCCAATCAAGCCAACCTGGACATGCATCGTCAGGCTTACGGGGCGGCGGCTTATTCCAACTCTCCGGTGCCTTCGGAAGCAAGAGGTGGAAGGAAATACTTCGTCATGAGGTCACAGATGGATCCCACCAACCCAACCCGCCAGAGCGGCCCCTGGACCGCGGCAGGCGATCCACGCAGGGCTTCCCCAATCGGCTTGTTTTCCAGGGGCCGCCCAGGACCTGGATCGCTAGAAGCTCCCCTGTGGAGCTAACGCTACCTCCTTGGGTACGCGTTGCGACGGTCCTTCAGAGGCAACAAGGCTGCACTAGCTTCTGATGCTCTTAGGTCTGATTGGATGCTGGGAAAGCTTCCTCCAAACAATCATTCCAGCTCTTGCACTCCATCTTCAGCCTCACACTCTAGAGCCTCGGGAGATCATCAGTCCTTCAGACGATACACGGTCTTTCCGTATTCGCCAAGAACATTCTGTCCTTCATACAACCGTGACGATGGCCGACGACGACAACACAAGCAAGCGAAAACACGAGGAGTTCGCTGGTCAAGATGATGGCAAGTTCACGCCATCATACGAGAAGAATACGCCAGAATGCTTACACTCCTCGAACAGACAGCTCCTCGGACGATGACATGGGCCCTCAGCTGCCCATCGAAGCACCTAAGAAGAAACGCCGGGTGTTGCCCTACGAGAAGCTCTACGTCGCTGCCCTCCCCAAATCTACTCGATACTCCAAGTCCTTGATGCACAAGGAGCAGCTCGCCTTCGTCACTATTACGCCATTGACCGACTTCCTCATTACCTCTTCGACCGATGGCGTCGTTAAATTCTGGAAAAAGATGGCTGAAGGCATCGAGTTTGTCAAGGAGTTCAAGGCGCACACAGACGAGATCAAGTCTGTCTCTGTCAGCCAGGACGGCAGGAGTTTCGCGACAGCGGGGGCAGACGAATCGATAAAGATTTTCGACGTCATTAGCTTCGATTTGTTGGCTATGCTTAAGATCAAGTTCCTTCCCCGATGTATCTGCTGGGTTCACAACAGGGGAGCTTCGCTGCCGTTGCTGGCGGTATCAGAAGACTCGAATTCCAACATCCATATTTTCGACGGAAGGGGAGAGAAACAGGAACCAATTCACACCATCAAGTCTTTGCACAGAAGCCCAGTAACGGTTATGGCTTTCAATGGTCCCTACGACTGTGTCGTGTCTGCCGACGACAAGGGCATGCTGGAGTACTGGCGACCGAGCGGCAACTACGATAAGCCAGACAGCGTGTTCGAGTTCAAGGCCACGACAAATCTTTTCGATTTCAAAAAGGCAAAGACCGTTCCCACTTCGATCAGCATATCACCGACCGGAAAACAATTCGTGACCTTCTCGCAGCCGGACAGAAAGATACGCATCTTTGATTTTGCATCGGGAAAGCTGTACAGGACCTACGACGAGTCTCTTCAGGTCATTGAAGAGATGCAACAAGTTGGGTCCACACTGCAAAAGCTGGATTCTGTCGAGTTCGGCCGGCGCTTCGCCGTCGAGCGAGAAATCGACTCGGCAGCATACAAGCACAAGGCTAATGTCATATTTGACGAGTCTGGGAATTTCATCCTCTACGGCTCCATCATTGGCGTCAAAGTGCTCAACACCTACACCAATCAGGTCGTCAAAGTGTACGGCAAGGAGGAAAATTTCAGAGCCGTCCACTTGGCGATATATCAAGGAGCGCCACAAAAGAAAGGCATCACTACCGTAGAGATGGGCGCATCGAGCAACCCCTTGCTGCAAGAGTCGGAGTCGAGAGACCCCATTCTCATCGCAACTGGTGTCAACAGGGTGCGCTTCTACATGTTCACCAACAGCCAAGAAATTTCAAAGTCGGTCAGAGATGTGCAAAACGAGAAGCCCACCATGCTGGGTCAAAAGAAGGCTGCAGAAGCCAAGAAAGCGGAGACGGGAACTGCAGCGGTGATCCACACGACGTACGGCGATGTTCACATCCGCCTGTTCCCTGATGCGGCTCCAAAGGCAGTCGAGAACTTTGTGACGCATTCCAAGAAGGGCTACTACAACAATACGATATTCCACCGCGTCATCAGGAAGTTCATGATCCAGTGCGGAGACCCTCTAGGCGACGGCACCGGAGGTGAGAGCATCTGGGGCAAGGAGTTTGAAGATGAATTCAGTAGTCTGAAGCACGACAAACCGTATACGGTCAGCATGGCTAATGCAGGCCCAAACACCAATGGCAGTCAGTTCTTCATCACCACAGAAAAGACGGTGAGTGGAGGAGGCCCAGCCCCCTTTAGTAGACTGTCGCTAACGTAGGGGTGTGATGAAGCCTTGGCTCGATGGCAAGCATACCATTTTCGGTCGCGCCACCCAGGGACTCGACGTTATCCATAAGATCGAGAACGTCAGAACGTACAAGGAAAAGCCTGAGGAGGACATCAAGATTCTGAACATCGACATCGTGTAGCCGGCGAGGCGGAAGAAGAGAGCCGCGCGAGTGCAACAAACGAAATGAGAGCCTATTGTTCCCCGTACGCCCCCACGTTTGGGCTGGAGTGAAAAAAGCAACGCAATAATGCAGCATCCCCCCGCAAGTCGGACGAGGTGGCGGCTGGTCAAATGAGCTTCACGATGCCTGCATGTCGATTCGAGTCCACCCAACTGAGTGAGGCTGTCTGTTGCTCACGTGGACCGACAACGCCAGCATCGGGCCGCTTACGATGCCGTAATCGGCGCTGCATCAGGGCCTGACAGTGCCGGTCAATGATTTACATAAGGAGAGATCGGGTCGCAATGTTTCCATCGCCTCGTATTCTGTCATTGTCTGTGACGAATATTGTTCACAAAACCGGCTGCCTTTGTTTCCATGAGCGTTGTATGAACCCAGGACAGCTTTGCGATCCATCTTGCAGAGGTCATCTCACAGACGCACGCGCCGTGCTTCCGCTGCATGTTTGCTTAGCAGGAACCAGCCAATCATCTATTTTCGACCCCGCCCATTTGTCGCAGTATATTACCGACTACCCTGAGCAGACTCGGATATAGGTCTGGGGTTGCGGTATGCCACGTCCTAAGAAACCAGGGGCGCCAGAACCGAAGCGGCGAAGTCGAAATGGATGTTGGTGAGTTGTCCAGTCGATAGGGACTGTCCTTCGTTCGGCTTTCTCTCCTGCCAGTACTCATTGGTAATTAGGCCATGCAAAGGCCGTAAGGTGAAATGTGGCGAAGAGCATCCGATTTGTGCCAAGTAAGTCTCCGAGTGTCCAGTTTCTCTCCGAAATGCTTTGGGAGGATCGAATGGGACAAGCATCAGTCATGAAGTCCACTACAAACCACAATCACTACAATCACTGTAATCACTTTATCCTTTGTTCCAGTTCCCATACATTGACAGTCAAGAAAAAATGTTTCTCGTGACTAGTCGGACGAAACAGAATCGAGGAGCTGTCGAGTGGCACACAGCTCAGATTGTTCTCGCTAATACAATCGCGATACTGATCCTTCAGCCTCATGAATTTTCTGGAGTTCTCTTCAAGTACTTGGCTGATTCGGTAATCGCAACAGCTGCCAGAGAACAGGCGAAGTTTGTGACTACAGTGTCAGGCTGAACTGGGAGGGTCGTCGAACGAAGAGGTCATCCTCTTTCGGGATCGCAGCTTCGACAGACCACCCGTGTCAGCCTGGTACGCAACCTCAGCAGTCATCGTACACACATACATTTTCTGTGAACGGTGCAGCTACCAGCCTCCAGCCGAAACCAATACCTCGCCGCCTTCATACTGCTCCGGGAGGTTTCGACTCCGAAAAAGGGAAGCAAGAGCTCGCGAATGCCCACGCTCAATGCCCTAGCGCGCTTGAAGTCTATTCAGCTTACGCTACACCACCACAGGATGCACCTGCACTACTCTCATCTCCCATAATTCCTAGACATGTTGTCGACAGCTTCTCCTCCACTGCTACCATTCATCGCAGCCTTTCCAACAGCAGGAGCTCTTCGGTTAGACCTCATAAAAGGTCAAAGTCGGTGACCGAACACGGTGACTCAGAGGCGTACATCCACCCAAGACTGTTTCCCTCGCCCTCGTCATTCGTTGGAACAAGTCCTCCTACAAGCCACGTCCGCTCGGGATCAGTTGTCATGAGTCGTGAAGCGCCCCTGACACCACTGTCATCCGGCATGAATGCTGAGGACGAGCCTCAAACGCCCTTGCCGGCTCTTCCTTCACCAGCCTCTCCCGAAAGCAGCAGGCTTTCCGTGAACAGTTTAATGTCAGGTTCCCCAAGTATGTCCCATCACCCCAAGGCTGGCATGAAGGAAGGTTTTGGACCCCTACTTTCGGATCAGGCCGCTGGACAAGAATCGTTGGAAGAAACAGTCTTTTACGGTTACGATTTTGGAAATCCGGATGCAGACATCAACCGGAATGACGGTTCCAATGTTGATTCTTCGCGTGGTGCGATAGCGACTGACAGATTAAACTTCATCGGCGGCCACTACAGTGAAGCCCCGTCTGTTGATAGCTTACTGGCAAGGTCAAGAGGATTTTATGAGCAGCCTGTGCCTATCCGGATACCACGGAGCCTCCACCCGCTGCCCTCGAAGTGAGTAGATTCCCACTGTTCATTGAACACAGCTAACTGATTGTAGACTACGAGATGATTCCATGAACCTATTGGTGAGATAGACTTCTCAAGCCAAAGTAGCTTCTTTCGACGATTGCTAACATGTCGAGCAGTACTTTGTAGGTTGCTTGGCATGTTATTCGGAATTGACTTTGACCGAGTATGATCAGCATCACTTCCTCAACCATACGGCGAAAGGTAGCAGCTTCATCGCTCAATCATGTTTGCAGTCCGCTGACTGTTTAGTTCTCGTTCCATACGATGACGCAAAGTCAAACCCGTTCCGCACAATCTTGCCGCAAATGGCAACCGGTAACGATCACTTACTGAGCTTGCTTCTGGCATATTCAGGCAACTAACCCATCGTCCGCTGTGTTTATCCGTCACTGACAGTATTTAGCCTCTCATCGAGCGAGACTTCTGCGACAGAGAGAACCACAAATGAGAATAGCCCTCTGGGTTCAAGATATTTTCCCAGCCCTTCGACGGGCATTGGGGGACAGAGAGCAAACCATCTCCAACACAAACCTGGCAACAGCAATCATGCTTGCCTCTCTAGAGATCATCTCACCCACTGCCTTCGGCTACAACATTCCTTGGCAGGCGCACCTGAACCTCGCTAGAGACCTGATGCGCAAGAGACTGGCTTATCTTCGAGAACATGCATGCAATCTTGAAGAGGACAACATTTGCTCCTTCTTGTGGAGCTGGTTCGCCTATCTTGACGTGCTCGGCAGTCTGAGCGGAGGCGTCCCGGGTACTAACTCGCCTGGATCCTGGGTGTTGGAGTACACCTTGTTTAGTAATGCCGACAGCCAGCACGAGATCGACTGCATCATGGGCTTCACGACGCGTTGCGTGCAGCTCCTGGCCCAGGTTGCGGACTTGGCGCGACATTGCGATCTGCAGCGAATTCGACCAGACACGCTGCTCCCCCAGCCCAACTGGACTCCAACGCAAGATTCGGTCCAACTTGCGCGGCAGCTTGAGGGTGAGCTGATGGAGAGTATGACACGACCTTCGCGCCCCTGTCGGCATGTTCGCAACGTCGAGACGAGGGACAGGCAAGAGATGGTTCTCATGAACGAGGCATTCCACTGGGCTGGGCTGGTACACATTCATCGTCGGGTTTACGGGAAGAGTTCGGGACACGCGGACGTGCAGGTACCGGTACATAGAATTCTGGCCTGCATGGGTTGCATCAGAGCGGGAGGCACCGCCGAGACGGGGTTTTTGTTTCCGATGTTCGTTGCTGGGTGTAACACACAGGTTGAGAGACAGCGAATGAGTATTTTGGAGAGGCTTGGGAGGGTCGAGAGTAACGGGATGACTCAGGTATGTCACGTCGTCTTATTAGCAGGGCATTCCTCGAGCGGTTGTGATGCTGACAACATGCAGGTACGTAAAGCGCGGATGTTGATGGAAAAGGTCTGGGAGACGGGACAGCCTTGGGAGCCTCTGTTGAGCTCGGAGTTTATTGGGTGAAGCAGGACAACGCCGCTTGAGGCGCGTTCTTTCTGGTTCTCTTGGGGCATTGTTATTGCGCCGGCATTGAGGTAGGTATTCATGACGTTACGAATAATGACTGGCTGCGCGTACTGGCAGGGGCACTCTCGATAGTGAGTTTGGGCTGATTTCCATCGCTTTAATAAATGCCTTATCAGAGGTGATTCATTGACTTGCATTTTCTCAAGCGGCCTCCTTTTGTAAGGAGGTTTCGGACCAAGATATTCGGCATGTCGGTGCGAGATTTCCACATCCACTACTGGCACGCGTGATGAAAGCATAGTTTCGAAAACAATCTTCCCGGAGGTGAGTAATTGAGTCCGTTATGTACTGCTGATGTTGTCCTGCGTGCTTCACTCCCTTGGGCCCTCTGCTGCGGTTGTCATCCTCTCCACGCTGGAGTGTCTGGTCCAAGACAGTATCTCGCCACCCCTTGCTTCAATGTACCTTCTCTCGACTTTTTGAACGCGAGATTTATCTCTCCTCACCTTGCGGGGTAGTATGAGCAACCTCGTTTGTCTGCAGTAAAAACTTTGCCAATATGTCGGTTAGTCCCAACGTGTCGTCACGTAGTAACCACGGCAATCAAACATTCCACCTTCGTCAAGGTGAGAAAAGGAACGCTCAACGCTATGGCTATGCGATTTCTTCGTTCTTGGCTTTCTAACTTTATGTTGCATAGTCGATAGAATGCTCAAGAGACGAAGTACGACAGCGAATCGGGCCTACCAGACAAGATGTCGGGGTTGCTGTACGTGCTATACTCGATACAAGAGAGCGGTACGAGAAGCTCACTAATTGATTGGTTGCAAGCGAGTGGGCTCATGGACTTGCGTGTCTACTGCATGTCGGTTTTACCGAGTTCCTGGAGATCGTGAGTACACGCTCCACTTACTTGAGGTCGATATTGACGAGACCTAGTTTCTGTGGCCTGGCAATTTCACCGTGGGGAAAATGGGGATGAGTCGCTTCCATCGGATCAAGTCTTGACGAAGTCGGCGTGAGGAGGCTATAAATCAATCGACTTGAAGTACAGAAGACCCAAACTTCCTACCAAACCTTCTTGGGGTCACGATTCGAACGATCTACGCCGCTTCTAGTGAGACCTGAGCACGATTTCGATCCACTAGGTTGGGAGTATACAGCAGTCGCTGAAGAGACGTGAGTCTTTCATGGTGACCGGCAACACTGCCCATCAGGCCGTCTCAAACAAAAGCGTGTGCTGTATCTCAATGGGCTTGCAACACGGTTGATTCCGCCGTTAGTTTTCAGTTCAGTCGCAGGGGCTGGTTGGTTACGTCTGGGTAGAGTGCTGACAACTGTTTCTGCGACTAAACCCACCCTGAGCACGTATCTTCAAAATGTCTTCGGTTTTGTATAAGCTTCAGAAACGAAAATCCGTCTTCTTCACTGAAGCTCAATCTGTATACGATAACCGAAGAAAGCTTGCAAGCAAAGTGGCCTTGAGTAGGTCTTGCTGGACCGTTATCCCATTATATACTGTGTTGGCCGCATTATCCTCTACATACGACCATACCCACTGGAGAACTCGGGATCCCGTCCGCTCTCCCATAGATAAGCCAGTGAGGGCCGGATTAGTAGTTGGGTCGGTGACGACCAGCGAATACCTGGTGTTGTATGTTTTTTTGTTTTGTGCGCATTCGTGCTTGCTCTTCCAAGGTAGATGTTCTCTCTGGAGCTGAGATGTATTGTCTCAACCTGACGATATTATAAGTGGATGGACTGGATGCTAAGTGATCTTAATTGGTACTGCGAGACTCCTGTGTTGATTGATGATGTACACGAATCTCATTGTAGGTGGTGGTGGCGGCAGGAACAGGGTCGGGATCAATAAGACTCGAGTGACGAGGACAAGAGTGGAGAATAAATTCGCACAGCAGTAGACGATAAGTCGAGCTGAATCAGTGCGCAGTTCATGAGCAGCAAACAGGTAATTAGACCAGGCCGAGAAACGTGCAACTGGGAGGTTCGCAGCTCCGGCTCTGTCCTGCTCGACTGGCAACCTCAACCTCGCCCACGGGCTCTCGTCTACTGGTCCAACGCGGTTCCCGACTACGGCATGAACTTCACCATGCCCCAGATGATCAAGAAAATGGGGTACACCAGCAGCAACGTCCAGCTCCCGACGATCCCACCGCACGTGGTTGGGGCCATCTCTTACGTCTCTTCGTCGCTTTTCGATAGGTTCAAGTGGGGGATGCCCTTATCGTTTTCGTCCAAGTCTTGATTCTGACATCGTTTACAATCCTGTTCGTCAAGGCGGAAACCATCCGGGGCAACAACTATTGCGACATCTGAGAGTATCGAGATATCCGATAGGCTGATGTCTGAGAAAACAGAGCAAGCGTTCGATGCTGCGACAGAGCCCCTGATTGAGAGATCGACAGTGCTGTTACGCGCCCTCCGGTATGGGAGTGACTGGTTAAGAGCAGCTTGAAAGTCGAATGAAGGGACTTCCGAGCATGAACCTGCAAGACTCGGAGATTGCATCGTAGAGTTTAGCTGTGGCTTCGTCGTGTCTAACAAGTAGAAAGACTGGTCATCAGACCGGTCGTCGGTTGACATCAAAGGCACACTTTGAGCGTTTTTGGGGTAACCGTGGCTCCACATGACTGAAGGCATCTTCCAAAGTTTCAAGTCGTCGAGATATGTCGGTGTTCCGCAACAAAATCATGAGCTTTGCACCAAGTTCGTCCTGGGTCTTGGCCGCTCGACGGTCCGAGTCGCTATGACTGTGACATGTCCTAAAGAGGAAACCAAGTCAAAGCGGGATGACCAGGCTGCCCTGAAGATCATGTACAGCCAGAGAACACGACAACTGGCGACCCGTTTGCTTTGAGAATGGATCACGCAGTTGCCTGGCGTAGCATAGCCCAGTTGTCATCCAACTACGGCAGGCTATCTACCGAGGTATGCTCAGCCGCTGTGGCTGTAGGGCGCTTCTCACAGTCAGCCTACATTACCCAGTCGAATTCTAAGTTGATGTAATGGTACAGTGAATCTCAATGGCTAGCGGGAGCAGCTAGAAGGCACACCAAGGAAGTCACCGGTCACCCTCTTTGCTCGTCTGTCATGATAAAGGGCGCTTCGAACAATACCGGAGCCCAAACTTGGCATCTTGTCCCTACTTACTTTTTCGTGTTTACCTTCAGCGAATCGTCTCACTCGGAACCGTCCTAGCTTGTGTGATAGTGTGAAGAACTAGAGACATCGCCGTTCGCGTGGATGAGAAAGAGGCGCGGATCGTGTAGTTCCAACAACAAAACAATACACGTCCATGTCACCTCATCTCACACGGGGTAATATTAAGTGTCACCAGCCTAAGTTCACAGGCTCCCAGAATCGTATCAAATTTTGATTATAGTAAAAAGAGGATAGATACATCTAGGTAAACACATCTGAAGAATGTATACCATGTCACAGAGTAGTAAAAGAGGCAAAAGAATAAGCTGGTGATCAATCGCTGACGGGAATTGAGCCCGACGTGGGGGTCGAACCCACAACCTTGAGATTAAGAGTCTCACGCTCTACCGATTGAGCTAGCCGGGCGATTGGAACCCAGCTTGTTGGATGTTGAGAGAGGAGGCCATGGGGATGATGATAATGGCTCGACTGTGTGTGGTTGTGGAGGGCAAGGGCTCAAAAAGTGTGGGAATCCGCCGGTAAACTGGGGCCGTCCCTCGACCTCTGCGGCCGACACAATGACTCAACCAGAAACATGCCTTAATCGTGATCACACTTCAGATAAAGGATGAGAATAGTTATACAAGGTGTGTAATTACTGCCGTGAGCTGTCCTAAGTACGTCCAGAGCCAAATCCTTCGTGACGGAAAGTTCAGTGCCAAGTCTTATCCCGTCTTGCCTATCCCAACGCCAAAATGGTATATGGACCGACGCATGTCGATCGGTACGTGAGATGTGAATGAAGTCCAGCTCAGCTGAATACAAAAGAAATAAAACATCGTTCTCTTTTTTAGGGGTGGGAGGGGGGTCGTCCTCTCATCTCATACATCGTCAAAGCCGTTACTCATCTCGCCTGCCCGAACGAGAACTGGTGCGGCGGCGGGCTCTTCACCGGAGCATCGGCATAGGCACCGGGGATCGGCACGGCCTCGTAGACGGGCTCGTCAGCGGCCACGGGCGCGTGCTGAGATTGCTGTTCTTGGTACTGCGACTGGGACGGGAACGCGGGTTCCGGGCCGGTGGCAGAGGTGGGAGTGAAGCTGCCGCCGCCAGTCCTTGGCGTCGCCGAGGGGGCCTTCGTCGGAGGAGCCTGGAGCTTGAAGGTGGGCTGGGGCTTAGCGAAGCTGGACTCGGGTTCGACGAAGCGGGTGCCGGGGGTGAAGGGGGAGGCCTCCTCGATGCGGGACAGATTCTCGAACGTCTGCTCGGGGTGGCGGGGAGACATGGTGTACTGCGAGTACAGGCCGGGAGACTTGAGACCGGGGGTGTTGGGTGCGGACTGGGAGCGGAGCTGGGCGAGGTAGAGGTCGGAGCGGGCGCGGTCACGCATGTCCATGGACTTGTGCAGGCGGCGCTTGGTGTAGTAGCGGTAGAAGACGATGCTGTACAGCAGAACGCAGATGACGTCGACGACGATTTCGATGACCATGCAGATGAGAGCCCAGTTCTGGAGGCGGCAGAGGAGAGCGTAGTCGACCTTCTCGCCAAAGACCTCGGCGCGCTTGTTCTCTTTGCAGCTCCATCCCCACATGTCCTTGCCGTCGCCATTGTTTCTGCTCGACTGGAAGACGCCGGCGGCCACAGCCCAGAGAACCATGGACAGGATGAACCAGCCGATGGCGAACAGCGTGTAGTACGTTGCCACTTTCTCGGCGCGCTTATGGCCACCACGGCAGTAGGCAAGGAAGACACCAATGCAGACGAGGAGAGAAATGGAGGCCACTGCAAGTTGTCAGGCGCGATCCAAACTTGGCGGCGTAACGGTGAGACTTACTGACTATGACCAGGATTTGGGGCCACATAGCCGTGCCTTCAGCCCATGGTGGGAGACCACTTTGGGCGGGCAGCTTTCGGGTGGCGTTGAAAATTTGCAGAGTCGCAGCAATCATGGAAATGATGATCAAACTGCAGCTGAAGTTGACACCACGAAGAGCGAACTTGGCCATGCGAACACGGGTCTTGATTTTCTGCCGACGATGTCAGTGGTAAGCAGAAACCAAGATACGACAGACCACTTACAAGGTCACGAGCCTGCTCCTTGTCGGTCGCCGCTTCGCGCTTCTCCAGAATGTCCTCCTCCCTGAATGTCGGGCTCATCGGGTTGTCGAACTTTCTTGCTGGCGTTCCCGGTACCCTCATGGCGCTCTTGAGGGGTGACCTCGGTGTCATTGGCACGGCTGCCGATTCGCGGTTGTCGTTCTGGCTGATGTAGCCGAAACCAATGTCACCAGGCTGGGATTGAGGCATTTCTGATCTGTTGGGAGGGTCTGCAAATGGCGAACGAGCTCCCTCGACTGGAGAGTGAACTGACGTAGCTTCCGCGAAGCGAGGAGTACGGGGCGGCTTGAGCGAGGACTCGGAGGACGAAGAGTCTGTGGACGGTGACCGAGTTGGTGCGAGGTTGAGTGCGGCAGGCCGCCTCTTGTCTTCTAGGGAGAAAGTTTTAGCACCCTGAAACAAAACTTCATGAACAAAGACGAACCTTGGGGATTCATGTTGTATTATTGTCTGTGTCTCCAGAGACCACAGAATGAGACGTGCTTGTGGTGTATTGGAAAGACAACCTTGAGCGGGTGACCAACGGAAAAGACCAACCCTGGACATGCGACAGATGGGAATATCAAAGCAGCAACGAAGCACGATATGAATCGGAAGTGGAGAGACCAGCTGTCGGAAGGGAGAAAAAGAGATCCAACAGGCTGGACACTCGGGGGAGCTGGTGGTTTTGAATAGGCGCCGCCGCAGTTCAGGCCGGAGGCGAGATACTCTCACTGCACGAGGACGATCAGCATGGTGTACGATGTGAGTGGGACAAGGCGGAGGAGGGAATCCTACGTGTAGCGTGGGAGGGTAGGATGGCGCAAGGTGAGCAGTGCTCTGATAGGTGAGCCGCCGAGTTCTTGGCCGGCGAATCGGTCGTGATGGAAATAGACGCCCGCGGAGGTGGACGGGACGGCGGGGAGCTTTGGTTGGTCTGATGATCCAGAAGCTGTCGTGGATTTTCGCCTGTTCCTGGTCGGCGGGTACTAAATTGAGCAAAGCAGTTTGGCCCAAGGATGTGAGACGGCGGTTCCTCAAGATATGGATTATGGGGAGATTGTAACAAGAGAAAATGCGTCTTCTATCACGTTCACAAGAATTACTGTGCAAGAGCAGATGAGAGCCGGAAGAAGTGACCACGCGGAGGAACTTTCAACAGAGCCAAGTCTGCGCAAGTTTCCCAGCGTTTGGACCAATATAGCATATCCAAAGCAACCCAACTGCTTAGCCGTGAAGAGGGGATGCAGATGAGGACGACGAAGAGCAGGCGTGTACTAGCCCACCTCCGCAAGAGAACCGACGCTTGCGCGGATACATAGAACACAGAGATGCTGGATAGAGCTCGCGGGAGCTTGGCGGCACTTGTCGTTGCATTCGCATGGTTCGATGCTGCACGTAGAGAGATGGTGATTGGGCATGGCAGTTCAAATTGAGAGCAGGCCAGCCAGTTGCGTCGCAGTGGACAACGATGTGGTTGGACGTAAGACGGAAGAGGAGGCTTGCGGAACCCTTGCTCCTGATTAACCACCGGCGCCAACTCGTCCAAATCGACGAGTAAACCCTTGCTGCCGCCCGCACCCCCTGTCGAATAGCCGCACTTGTGATAGGTTCACGAGTTGCAGTCGCGCCGAGTGCCACATGTCTGCACTTACAAACGGCCAATGAGAAAACAGATGTGCGTGATGGACGTCCAGCCACATGCAGGCTGGGCGGTAAGCAGGAGTTGGTGGGATGAAGTGAGTACTTGTGTAGCAAACAAATGTTACGACGCCACCTGCCTGCCTTCCCAAACCCATCGTCTTTGTATGTAAAGTGTGCGCTTTTTTTTGCAAGTCGCGTGGACGCTTGCCATGGCGTGGCCTTTTTTGCGTCTTTTATCTCCTCGCCTGAATCACCTGCGATTGACCCGAATCTGAGTCTTGAACCGGAGGGCTTGCCTTTGAGCCCGGTGGTATCCGGATTTAGTTGACAGGCTGCTCCTGGTATCAGAGGTGAAGTCTCGAGAATATGCTTCTGCCAAATGGTCGTGTGAAAGCGTCGAGCAATGTCGAGTGACCGAGGGCGGCTCACGCTGCAGTAAGCAATGGTAAGATTCACCTTGGGTGTAACATATGGCGTAGTCGTAGACATGGTATTTTCCGTCCTCCCACCCTCACCGGCGGCCCCAAAATCTCACGTTGGCCACTGTATTCCCGGGTCATTGTAACCACAGGCGCAGCCCAGGCGATTTGATGTTGGCTTTGAGGGGTGGTCGATCAAGCTATTTCGAGTTGAAGTACAGCGATGATTGCGGAGAGCTCGCCTCTTTGTGTGATTGGGATGTGGGCAATTCTCACCCTCGTGAAGATGCTTCTGGCGAAGAGTGGCAATATCGGCTTGTTACGCAAGGCAACCTGCTAATAGGATAATGGCGTTGCCGATCCTCTGAGCTGTCAGCCATCAGCGATCGACCTCGCACACATGGCAGGAGGCAATATAAGCCTAGCTTGTATTTCGCCTCGTCCTGTAGTAGGTATGGTAGGCACGCCGTCTGAACAGGTTGATAACCAATGTTCGTGGCTGCACGGTCTGTCAACCCTCATGTTATCCCAACGTTCACCCGCCATGGCAAGCCTATTTATAGGCAACCTGCCAATCATAAAGCTCGAACGGTACTCGGCGGGTCTATTAATACTCAGGTGCAATGAATCTTGATTGTATTCACGTTCATCACCTCGAAATGGACGTGAGAAAGCCGGCGGCGATGGCGAGGATATCACTTTCGTCCTTGCTTGATCGCTGTGGCCTACGCAGGTTGGCCACAGTTATAGTTTCGAAAGCACCCGTCGGCCAGGAACCAATAGTTTCAAGTTCGCCTAAAACGCATCTTCGGAGGCGGCGGCTGATGCTGATTATGCAAGATTATCGAGCGTAGAACAAACATCTGGCTCTTGGAACGGTCAAAGAAACGAAGCAAACGGGTTTGTGATGTCTTTGTTCTGGACAGCCCTTGTATCATTTCTCGCACAGGTTGGCTCCATCAGTGACCCACGGTGTCGGGTACTGGGTGGCATCAAAGTCGACGACTCGTGATGAAGGTCTTGAGACGGAGTAACCGGCCATGTTGGATTGCTGCTCCCTGAATCAGTCGCTGAGAATCTCAGGTCGCACATTTTCGCATTGCAGGTCACCAGGATTCCAGAGCCGAACGAAATGTGTTCGGAGTGACTGGTTGCGAATAACCTCAAAAGCCGACAAAGCCAATTGTTGGAAGGATGGGAAGCTAATTATCACTTGCTGGCCATGGTCCATGAGTGAGTCGTCGACGCAAGATCACTTGAGTTTAACCGATAAAGCACCGGCGGGGCAGATATCGCTTTATCAGGCCTAAACGGGTTAGCGTGCGAGTCACACTGGACCTTGCTGCCACAGAATTCGACCCTACCAGCGAGGCAAAATATTTCGACCGCCCAACCTCGACGTCACGAATCTCCCGAACTGAGGCTCCATTCCCCTCTCCGGCACCGTCGAAACCGCCCAGGAAGACCTGCTGAATCACCAGGCAATAGAATTCCCCAAAGTTCTTTCGCCCGACGCCCGTTGAAAAGCTTGCAGAGACAACTCTACCCCGCCATCAAACTACCACCCCCGTCGCGATCATGTCTGCCAACGGCGAACCCAAGTACGACGACATCGAGTCTGAGTCTGACTCCGGCGAGTCCGTGGAGGAGCAAACCGAGGCCAACGAGGAGAAGCCCATCAAGTCGGTCCTCAAGAAGTCGTCAAACCCCGTCACCGCCGACGCCACAGTCCAGCGCCCTACTCTGCCCCCGCAAACCGATCCCAAAGACCTCGACGTCAAGACCCTCAACCCCCTTACCCCCGAGATTATCGCCCGTCAAGCGACAATCAATATCGGTACCATCGGCCACGTCGCCCACGGAAAGTCCACCGTCGTTAAGGCCATTTCCGGAGTCCAGACCGTTCGTTTCAAGAACGAGCTGATCCGTAACATTACCATCAAGCTTGGTTACGCCAACGCCAAGATCTACCAGTGCGATAACAAGGAGTGCCCCCGCCCGGGATGCTTCAGGAGTTACAAGAGTGAGAAGGAGGTTGACCCTCCCTGCGAGCGCGAGGGGTGCAGCGGTACCTACAGATTATTGCGCCACGTCTCGTAAGTTCAAGAGAGACATAGCTTACCCCGGATATATCGTGATCGCAAGGTGGCTAATGACGCCCCACACAGCTTCGTCGACTGCCCCGGTCACGACATTCTCATGAGCACCATGTTGTCAGGTGCCGCGGTCATGGACGCTGCCCTGCTGCTCATTGCCGGCAACGAAACTTGCCCGCAGCCCCAGACCTCTGAGCACTTGGCTGCTATTGAGATTATGAAGCTGGACAAGATCATCATTCTGCAAAACAAGGTCGATCTCATGCGTGAGGAGGCCGCCCAGCAACACTACCAGTCTATTCTGAAGTTCATCAGAGGTACTGTTGCAGGCAAGTCTCCCGTCATCCCTATCTCTGCCCAGCTCAAGTTCAACATCGACGCCGTCAACGAGGCCATCGTCAACACCATCCCCGTCCCCCCCCGTGACTTCACCCAGGACCCGCACATGATCGTCATCCGTTCCTTCGACGTCAACAAGCCCGGTGCCGAGATCGACGACCTGAAGGGTGGCGTTGCTGGTGGTTCTATTCTCCATGGTGTGCTGAAGCTCGGCGACGAGATCGAGATTCGTCCCGGTATCGTCACGAGAGACGACAAGGGTGCGCTCAAGTGCACGCCCATCTTCAGCAGAATCGTCTCCCTCAACTCCGAGTTCAACGACCTCAAATACGCCGTGCCCGGTGGCCTGATTGGTGTCGGAACGCGCATCGACCCCACCCTTTGCAGAGCCGATCGTCTCGTCGGTTTCGTCCTGGGTCTCAAGGGCCGCCTTCCCGAGATTTACAGCGAGATTGAGGTCAACTTCTACTTGCTGCGCCGTCTGCTCGGTGTCAGAACCGCCGACGGCAAGCAGGCCAAGGTCGCCAAGCTCACCAAGAACGAGGTCATCATGGTCAACATCGGTTCCACGTCCACCGGTGCCAAGGTTGCCGCCATCAAGAACGATGCCGCCAAGCTTGTTCTCACCAGCCCTGCTTGCACCAACATTGGCGAGAAGGTCGCCCTGTCTCGTCGTATCGAGAAGCATTGGCGTCTGATTGGTTGGGCCACTATCGCTGCGTAAGTTCACCTGTTGACTCTCTGGCGACTCTCATTCTCAGTGTTGTTTTACTAATTCCGTATCCAGTGGTGTCACCCTCGAGCCCAGCTCCGCCTAAGTCAAAAACCCAGCAATGCGAATCACAAAAAATCAATTCTCGGTGGCCCATTCTTCAGCATCGCAGGAGTCTAAAAGAAACCAGTCTGGTAGAGCCGATGGGAGGAGTAACGGGGATGACTGGCGATTTGAGTATCAGGTCGGTTAATGAATGCTCATGACAGGACAAACGCCGCGTAGCAGGCTTGATGTAGCCAGGGAGGTTTGAAGAAACGATCTAGCGGTTATTGGTCCGTATCGGCGAAAGTGTCACGGATTAAAAGTGAGACAAAGGGAAACCTTTAGACGGTGTATGCTGGTAGACAAGGCCCTGTAGACGAAACGAGCCCAGATCTTCTACTATTATTTCCTGACTTTGCGTGCATGCTTGACCAGGTTCTCTATCACGCCTTCGAACGCCTCCCTGTCTCCTATTTTCTCGTCCGTCTTTTTGGTCCAGTACTCCAAGACCTGCTTAGCTACGCCTTCCATCTCCTGCAACTTCGCCACATGCGCCTTGAGCTCCTCGTCTGTCATTCCGTTCAGGGCCTCGTCTGTCGTCATACATAACTGCTTGGCGGACACAAGGTCCAGGCCTGGAACCGGTGGTGGGCCCTTCTTCTTTTTTGACGCCGTCGGTTTGCCCTGTGAATCCACTGATGTCGAAGATGCATTGGCCTCGGACTGCCGTACTCTTGATACGGAACGAGAGTCTGAGGACGTGCGAGGGGAACCGGTCGTTGTTACTTGAAGCGAAGGCAGGACGAGCTTCTTCTGCTTGGATGCCGGGAGGATCTCGTCCAAGTCGACGGGTACACCGAGTGAGACGAGAAACAGACGACGAATGCGGGATCGGATCCAATCCGGAGGAGCTAAAGGCGGAGGGGCCACCAGTTGTGACCAAAGCGACGCACTTCGCGGCGTAAGGAAGATGGGGTTTTCCTTTGTTATTGGCGGCGGCGATGACACTTCGAGGTCTTCTGGGGGAAATAGGGTATTGAGATATGGGTGTACGGCTTGGAGCACGTCCTCATCGTCGAGACCGTCGAAGTCTGGTATAGACTGAGCAAACAGGTCAGTCGACTGGTACACTACGGCAAATGGGTCACCACTCACGAAAGGTAATGAAGGAACTTGTGGTACTGGCGCAGGTGCTGGAGCGGGAGCTTCAAACTCTGGTTCTTGGAAGCCGTCGTCAAAGTCGTCAAAGTCACCGTCCGCTTCGCCACCTTCCTCGAAATCGTCAAAATCGTCACCGAATTCGTCATCGTCACCTTCGGCGCCCTCGCCGTCAGACGGTGGAGCGAGGCTGACACTTGTAGCAGCAGAAGAAAGTGCACTCTTGGATGGCTTCCGTCTCATGCGAGGGGAACTGGGAGCAGACAGCGCAGGTGATACAGGTGGGGGTAAATCTACGAAAGACGCCAGGTCAACGACGAGTGCTCTTAAATTTCAGGATCTCTACATCGTACCGGAACTGCTCTCGCCCTCCGGCTTGACAACCAAGTCGGCAGGGGCGTCTGCCTTACGCTTCTCCTGATACTCCTCTGAGTGCGGCCCAGATGAGCCTGGGACTTCCTCAACGACGGTCTTGGGAATGGGCTGCCCGCCCGGTGAAACTGGCGTGACATCGTCTCTGATCGTTTCTTCGCTTTTCTTCTCTTGAATGGCAATCTCGTCTGGCTCGGCGTCGCCCTCCCTCATGCGGTACGCCTCCGTACCAGGGACCTCGCCGTACGATGGCTCGTCGTCGACCTTCTCAACACGAGTTTTGGGAATTGGGGAAGCCCCGGGGCTGAGGGGAGCTGACTGAGCATCGGAAAAGTGATCTTCTGAATCGGAATCGGCTGCGACCTGTTAGACAACGAGCACGAACGGTCGCCCATCGCCAGGGGGGGATGGGGGACAAGGGGCTTGCCTAAATCGTGAGCGCCAGGGTCCGCAGTGCCTGACCGCTTGGGCGGCGAAAGAGTCTCGTCTTCTTTCATGGTTCTGGTGCAGCTCCGACAGTGGCTTATGAAGCAGTAGTTGCCTCGAGGTGCGACGGGCGGGTGAGCTCAGCGGTCGCTGGTGGGAGAGAATAGGAGTGTGCGTAGAGGGATATGTAATGCAGTGGGCCACGAGTGCAGTATCCCCAGTGGTGTCGGTCACCTTTCCCCTACAACTGTTCTGATATGGCTACTGAAGGAAGATTGGCACCGAAGAAGATTAGAAAGAGTAGATCTTCTTGGGCTGGGAGGTGAGTAACAAAACAGGCTTGGAGGGCATCAGGAACAGAAGCCAATCGTGCCAATGTAAGGTAATTAGCTGGTAGTTTCCCACCATCCATCACGTGGGGCTAGAACGGGCCATTTGGCATTAGTACTTACAGGTACCAGTGAACTTGGAGGTCACCAGTAAGGGCGGCCCTGGCTCTGTACGTGGTAGGCAGGCCCCTACAGCACGCCAGTCGCGTGGAGGCAGACGGGACTCGAAAGGCTGGAGCATCCTCTAGAGTAAAAAAAAAAAAGCTTCCGACCATTGTCAGCAGCTGCCAGCTCTTTCATATACGAACCGCAATACCCATCGCAGCGTCTCAATCCACGAGAGACATCTACAGCTCGACTGCGCCCCGACAAGAAGCAGACTTTTGGGCGTGGATTCGCACCCCAATGCGACATCCCTAATTCTCAGGAGCCCGATATCCTCAGTAGCAGCACCGTCCGATTCTCAAGCTCTCGCTAAGGGCCAACCGACATCCATAACAGCAACACGATCATCTACTCACACAACGCCGATACCATGTCGTTCAGTTTCGGAAACACGAGTGGTACGCCGACGACAGGCAGTTCTTCGAACCCGACGACCTCTGCGCCAGCATCCGGAGGCCTTTTTGGCAGTGCTGCAGGTGGCTCTTCTGGCTTTTCCTTTGGTAACCTAGGTGGTGGGAACGCGGCTGGAGGGGCTGCTGCGAATTCATCTACAGGCGGACTCTTCTCCAACACCGCCGCGCCCAGTTCATCTACGCCTAATTCATCCACGCCTGCTTCGGGAGGTGGTTTCTTCGGTGGTGGAAACAATGCGGCGAAGCCCACCTCAAACCTGTTCGGCGGAGGAAATACTGCAAGCCCCGCTCCCGCCGGAGGTCTTTTCGGCGGCCAGGCTGCCTCTTCGGCGTCTTCAGCACCTGCTGCTGCCTCTGGAGGAGGACTTTTTGGCGGCTTGAACAACACTGCGTCGAACACACCAGCTGCAACAACGGCTACACCCGCGAAGCCTGCATTCTCCTTGGGAGGATCGACAACACCTGCTGGAGCACCCCCTGCGGGGACCAGTAAGCCTGCTACCGGCGGCCTCTTTGGCGGTGCTGCGGCTTCTGGCTCTGCTGCTCCCTCTCCTTTCGGTGCTCCGGCTGCGAAGCCGGCCGAGAGCAGCGGCGGCGGTTTCTTTGGTGGCGCTGCTCAGTCCAGCACTGCTTCCACAGCTCAGCCAGCTAGCACAGCTGGTCTCTTCGGTGGAGGTGCTGCTGCTTCTCAGTCTAAGCCTGCTTCGACGGCCCAGCCTGCCAGCAGCGCAGGCGGCCTCTTCGGTGGTGGACAAACGCAGCAACCCGCTGCCGCCGGTGCCGGTGGTGGTCTCTTCGGCCAGAAGCCTGCCGCGGCAGCGGCGCCTAGCTCTGGCGGCCTGTTCGGTGGTCAAGCGGCCACTACCGCCCCCAGCTCTGCACAGCCTGCCACGACAGCTGCTGCTGCTACGGCTGCTGGTACGCCATCGGCTCTATTCGGAGGGGTCAAGCCTGCGACTCCTACAACAGCTGCTCCGGCCACAGGTGGTCTCTTCGGTGGCGGCGTTGCATCTACCCCGGCTGCCTCCACACCACAAGCCGGATCGGCCGCTGGAGGTCTTTTCGGCGGCGCGAAACCTGCTACCACCACCGCCGCTACCCCATCTACCACAGCAGCCCCCTCGTCGTTGTTTGGTGGTGCTCAGACTTCCGCGGTTCCTGCCAACAAACCTGCCAGCGGTGGGCTTTTCGGAGGTGCGGCTGCTGCCGGCACCTCCCAACTTGCCTCCACTCCTTCTTCCGCCACGCCGGCGTCGACCTCTGCAGCAACTACCACAACCGCCGCTCCGAGTTCCACTCCAGCGGCGGCAGGTGGTCTTTTCGGTGCCAAGCCAGCGACTCCTGCAGCTGGAACAACCACACAGAACAGCACTGCGCCCACCGCCCCTACCGCGACAACTAGTTCCTCAAATGCTCTCGGCGCCTCTACCACTGGTCCGACTTCCCAGCTGCCTCGGCTGAAGAACAAGTCCATGGACGACATCATCACTCGCTGGGCCACAGATCTGTCTAAGTACCAAAAGGACTTCAAGCACTACGCCAACCAAGTAGCCGACTGGGACCTGGGTCTTGTCGACAACGGCGAGAAGATACAGAAGCTCTATCTCAACACTTTCGAGGCGGAGAAGGCTAGCCATGAGATTGAACGCCAGCTCCAGGCCGTCGAGAGTCAGCAGGACGAGCTTGAGGAGTGGCTCAACCGCTACGAGACAGAAGTGAAGGAGATGTTCTCCAAGCAGATGGGACAGGGCGAGACCCTCGCCGGACCTGACCAGGAGAGAGAGCGCACGTACAAGCTGGCTGAGAAGTTGACGCAGAACCTCGACGAGAAGAGCAGAGATTTGTCCAAGATGGTGAAGGAGATCAACGATATCTCTGGCACCTTGAGCAAGGGCACCAAGCCCGAGGATCCGGTATGTTTTCAAGCAATAAGGTCGAATTCACAGTTACTGACCTTTTACTAGCTGAGCCAGATCGTCCGTGTTCTGAACGGCCACCTCGGACAGTTGCAGTGGATCGACACCAACGCAGCATCCCTTCAGGCCAAGGTATCTGCTGCTCAGAAGGCGAACAACAACCTAGGCAGCCAATACGGTGCACCGGAGACAGATGCGGCGGAGAGTTTCTATCGATCCTACATGGGTCGGCGTTGAGACAGCTTGGGAGATGCAATGGACTGCTTTTTAAATAACGGTCGCAGACGAGAGATTCGGAATTTGATACGAGGACGCAAGAGAATGGAGTTTAGTTAATGGCCTGCAGCCTCGCGTCTCCATCCTTTGAATAGGGAACGGTCAGCGCGGGGCGAGTGCGCCTACCTACGAATGTGTACACTAGGCGGCCTAGATGGACGGTGAATACCAGGCGTTGGTAAGAAGAATTGCTTTCAACTTTGATGAACTTGTTTGATTTCGCACGCGTTTTGCTGTGGACTCATATGCTATGTGACGCCGGCCCCTACGAATATCACTCTTCCACCCACCTTGATCATCCCCATATACTCAAATTATGGTCGGGTTAAATGCTACTCCTATGGTTTCCTTTAGTTGTGCTCGCCACCCTGATCCTTGGTGATCTCGTCACTGTCGTGATAGTCAGCAATCTTGTGTTACGGAGTAGGCAAAAGTATCGTCGCTCAAATGAAGGGGAGAACACACATGTGCTCGGAAAGCTGCTGGAGGTGGGCCTGCTGCTCGGCGAGTCTCTTCTTGAGCAGGAGAAGCTTCTCCTTCTCGCGCTGGCGAATGGCGTAGTCCTCGGAAGCCTTCTCGCGGCGTTGGAAAGCGTCTCTACGTATATAAGTCAGTAATCACATCATACGAAAGAAAAGGTTTTGCGGTTTCGATCAATTGCGGAAAGCGAGAGCAATCGTATGAGGCGGGAAGGAGGGAAACTCACCCCTGTCCACCCATCTTGGGGGGAGCTCCAGTGTCGCCGTCGCCCATGCGTCTGGTGGTGGTGGTGAAGGTGGCTCTAGAAGCAACGATCAAAGGACGGGCTGTAGCCTTGGAAACTGCGACGCGAAGCATTTTGATGTAGATTTATGAATGTGATGGAAGGAATCGGTGAGGTTGTGGTTGGTTGGAGGTAGAAAAGTCGTAGTGTTGGAGCTCGAGGTGACCGATGACGATGGTGCTGGAAGCTCGGGTTTTGTGATAGGCTGGATTGTGGAGTGGCAGGTGGTAGGTGCTGACGAGCAACGGGGAATGGCAGCAATATACGAATACACCATGCGGATACCTTGGCAGGCGACCAGCAATGAGGAAGCCCGGCAAAGGGAGATCTCGGTGCTGATTTACTATTGGGCGAAAGGGGCTTGCGGCTGGCTGTGTAGGCCGCGTCGGTCGTCACAACGTGTGGGTACGATCTGTAGGTGTAATCTGCATGATTCATCTATCTGAACTAGTGGGCCTGGTGCCCCATCACAGGTGTGGTCACCTGACCACTACCCAAGGTGGTATATACTATAGTTACCCCCATTCCAAAAAATATGCTAATATCCTTATTAGTATATAGCTATTATCCTATAAATCCTCCAATCTATTTATTTACTATATTACCTCCTATAATATTAATTCTAATATTCTATAGTAAATCTACTATCTATATTTACTATACTGTATTATATGTGTTAGTGTTACAGATAGTGTTAAAAGTATTACAGAACTCTAAAGTCTGGTAATATCTTTCTTCTATTATAAATTCCTTCAGTTTTTCAAGATTACCCTCTCCCACAAAATCTGAGAACTTATATAAGTTATTATTTTTAATATAGCTTTCTGGCTGTATATCTTTAAGTTTAGAGTTATTATTCTCACTTTCTAATTCTGAAATATCTATCTTAGAATCTAAGCTTTCAGTATTAGTAGGAATTATATTAATTATATTAGGAATTATATTAGTTATATTAGGAACTATATTCTTAGTTTTTATAGTTATAAGAGTCTCTCTACTAAGTCTCGAGAGATTAGTTACTTTATCTAATTCCTTCTAGTTAAAATACTCTATATTATCTCCCTTATAAATATTAATTATAATTTTTACTATTACCCTCAGGATATTCTATTTTCTTCCTAAATTCCTTCCCTATAATATAGTAATATTAGCTTAGGTGATATAAAAGATAGTCTATATTTCTAATTTATCTATTCTACTACCTATAAGAAAGTAGGATACTACTTTCTTATATAGTATATAGAAAAATTTAGATTTAGTTAGCTTTATAACTAATAATTTAATAAGGTTAAGTACCTATTATTATACTTTTTTAATTATAATATTACTAATATAGGTAGATTTTATAAGTTATTTAGTATAAATAACCTATTTAGCTTATCTAGTAGACTGAAAATTATTATCTATATTAGATATAAGAGTTTTAGATTTTATTAGTATTTATATAGAATTTCTATTAGTATTAATCTTTTAAGGTGTAGATATTATACTAATTATATAATTCTTATCTTTTTTCTTATATTTACTTAATATATTAGTAGTGGATATAGATTCAGATCTATATTTTTTAGCTATATTAGTATTTTCCTTGGAAGTAGATTAGCTTTCAGTTAAGTTATATAATATTATTATTCTAAATATATTTCTACTAACTAATAGCTACTATATTATAATATATCTAGGAAAGTATATAGTTAGTTAACTACTTAGTATCAGTTATATATCTTCACTTAGTTTCTATAGTTATTCTTTATTTACTATATTTATAGAATTATTACTAAGTTTAGAGATATTAATATTAAAGTAATTAGAGCTTATATTGCTAGTAATAAAGATTAGTTTATTAATTATATCCCCCAGCTGGATATTTTATTTATTAGGTATATAATTAGTCTTATTATATAATTATCGCTATAGAGAATATAGGAAAGTAAAGTATGAAGCTTTTAAGCTGTAAGATATATATAAGGAAGAAAAGTTTTTACTTCTAATTTTTTATAAGATATATATTAAATAGTAGTTTAGTAAAGTTCGGTTAGCTAAATAGAAGGAGTAGATAGTTTTCTATCTTATAAGGCAGGTGTAACTTAATACTCTACTTACTAGAAAAGAGAAAAAAAAGGAATAATATAGAAGTTATTATAATTATATAATATAATTATTATCTCTATTACTAAGTATTAGATTACTAGGATTAGAGAAGATATTCTAGAATCTAGATCTTAAGTAACTATTTATCATAATTAGAGTCTAAATACTTAAATTTAGCTAAATATTAAGTTATCTTCCCTAATAGGCGTTAGGTTACAACTAATTTAACTTCCTTAGATATATCCACAATCAGTAAGATTTATAGCAGTATTTATCTATAGGGATCAAGACCTGCAGCTAGCTTAAGATAGTTAACAGAGATAATATTATATATTTTCCACTTAGTTAGAAGTTCCAATCAGTATACTAATCACCTAATCCTTTTAATAACTCAGAAAGATCCTACTATCTAAATATTATACTTATATCTAACTACTATAACCTACGGAACTAAGTATCCTCAGTGTAGCCTTAATATCACTTTATCTCTAATATTAAAAAACCTTATTATATATTAACAGTCGTAATAGTATTTCATTATTATACTCACAATTACTAACGTATTATATATATATAACTTATTATTATGAGTCTGTTCCTTAGATATAGTATTCAGTAGGACTCCTATAATATTATTTAGTGTGAATCTATATATAATAATATTTAGTAATTAATTAGTTACTAAAGATTTTATATTATTATATATAAATTAGATCTATAAGATAACTTAATTCCAGTACTTCAGGAATTACAGACTATAAATATAATATTAAATTACAGAAGAGATTATCTAGATAGTTCTCTCAGATTATCTATCTATCTGGAGGTAATATACTATTATATATAGTAATTTTATTCCTATTTCTTTCTATTTAACTATCCAGAATCTAGTAAGGAATTTAGAATCTCTATTACTAATAATAATCTTCAGAATTCCCCAGTTAGTAATAAAAAATCTATTATATAATTAAATACCCTATATATCTACTATATCTTTTAATAATCCCAGTATAAACTGAATTTCCTTAGAGAATTTATTAACTACTATTAGGATAATATCTTAATTAAATTCAGAAATAGATAATATTATTATAAAGTTAATAGTTATTATATAGTATAAATATAATAGTAATAGAATTAATTAGAGATTACTATATACCTTATACTTATATATTTAGTATACTTAACACTCTAGGTACTTTACTAGATACTTCCTTAATACCTTCAAGCTATTATATATATAGAATCCCTATAACTATTTACTAATTCTAGTATATCTTTAATAGTTAGTATTATAAATTACTTTAAAAATATCAGTAAAATAACTTCTTAGAATATAAAATCTCGCAGATTAATAATTATCTAGTATCTTCCAGATAAATTTATTATTAATTATAAATAGTAGATTAGCTATATCAGTCAGATTAGTTTTCACTAGATCTATATTATTTTATATTATCTATAGTATCTTTTTCCAGATAGAATTATTATTATAACTTTTTATAATCTTATTATAGAAACTTAAATCTAACTATATTATCACTATAGTTAGTCTCAATTAAGATAATCTAATTAGTATATCTATTACTATTAATAGTAAAACTAATAATATTAATCTTATTAAAAGTAGGATATCTATAAGATTATTAGTAATATATAAAATATCTATCTTACTTTATATATAATAAGTATTATAATAATCCTCAGGGAATTTATCTAAAGCTTCTAAAATATTCAGGTTAATCTTATTATTAGTATTTAATTTACTTAAAGTATCTAATATAAAATAATCCTTACTAAGTTTATATAAAATTATAATATCAAATTAACTAAAGTATTTTATTACTCTAACTAGCTTCTTATTTACTATAATTTATAATATAGAATTAGAAATATTTAGTATCTTATAAAAGCTAAAATTTGTAATAACTTTATAATCTATAAATAATATAACTAGCAATTTATCTGTCTATTGTAACTAATATTATATTTTTGTGATAATCTATACTAAACTATATACTTCCAGTTTAGTTAACTAATATCTCTCCTCAGCCTTACTTAATATTCAACTTAAGTAAGTAATCAGTTATATAGATATTTAAGATAGATACTTAATCTTAGAAATATCACTATCAGCTTATTTTATCAGTTTTACTTACATTACATCATCCATATAATATACTATCATGCTAATACTAACAAGCAAAGTATCAAAATTAATAAATAATTAGCATTATAAAGAGAAGAATATTAATAATCTCTCTAATATTAAAGCCTCCTTAATTATATTAAATACAGTAATCTCCTTAGTTATAAGTAATAGGATATTAATTATAGTTACTTAGAACTTATACACTAGCTTTAATATCTTACCTATCTTTAGTATTCCATCCTTATTATATTATTAGTATATTACTAATAATAATATCTTATAATCTTCTAATAACTTACTTATTATAACGAATTTTTAAATATAATATCTCAAACTTCCTACTAATCTAATAAAGCTCTCTAATATTTATAATATAGCAGGAAACTTAATTACTTTTATCACTCTAACCTTACCCTCAGTTATTATTAATCCCCAAGAGTTAACTATCATTCTTAATATAATTATAGATAAATATCCAGTAAGAAATTTACCTAATTCCAAAGAAATATTTCTCTAGTTAAGCTTACTAAATACCTTATTAAGATCTTTAACATATTAGTTAAAACCTTTAGATATAACTATAATATTATTATAATAAGAATCTGCTACTATTCCCTATAGTAGATTATCTATAATCCTCTAGATATATATATTACTATTCTTAAAGCCTATAATAAGTATATTAAATATATATTATCCCTAATATATTATAATTGTAAATAGCTATCTACAGGAAGAGTAAACTTTCTATTAATAGTAAAAATAAATTATATCAAAAGTAGTAATATAAGTTATATTAGCTACCCTTAAGGAAATATAGTCTATTATTCTCATTAGATAAGTATCTATTATAATAATACTATTAAGGAGATAGATATCTATAATCATTCTTCCCTTACAGTCTAAATTATCTAACTTCACTTCTAACAATAATATTTTCTCAAAATAGTCTATATTATCTCTCCAGATCACAAAAACTAGAAATAACCACAGCATTTATATTATATTTAAGAATATCTTTCCTAAGTTAACTAACTTACTAACTATATTCTTAATTACGTATTTAGCTAGTCTATCAGTAAGATAAACTTAACATTTTCTAAATATATATTAATACTAATTAGGTTTAAAATTAACTCTTATCTATTTATCCTTTATTACCTTAGTGAAACCTATATTAGTAAATATAATAGCCTATTTATCTAGCATCTTTAAGATAGCCTCCATATTAAGTTATCTATTATAAATTTTAACTTCTATATAATATCTAATATAGTTATCTCTAACTACTATATAACTAAGTAATCACTTCTCAGTATAGAGAAACTCTTTTAATATAATATTTAATACTTCTTCCGCAGCAATCTAGTCTACCTAGAAAACTCAAGCAGTCAGTTAAATAGAAACTAACCTACTAACTAACTAGTTAGTATTAATATTTTACAGTTAGCTTAAGTTGTTATATATCAGGATATATATTATATTAGTATTAGCTAAGAGCATATATATTAATATTGACAGATTATCTCCCAGTTTAAATAATAGATCCTATTTAGATATACTTAGAATATTATACCTTATTAATATATACTTTAACTATCCCAGTTAGATTATTATTATTATATTAGTAATAACTCTACTATTATATTATTATTTATTTCTCTAAGTTACTATAGGAATCTATATATTATAAGATTAAATAATAATATATTCTTTACTATTAAAAATATTAAATTTCTCTAGACTTATAATATCTATACTAAGTAATATATTTACTATTAGGTTATCTATAATTAACACTTTCTAGATTATTCTTATAAATATTAGTTACCTATCTTTTAATAACTTACCTTTAAAGTTAAGTAGTATAATAATATACTTAGAGGTAGAGTAAGTTATATTATCAATTCCCTTAATAGAGATTAGTATTACCTAATTCCTAATAGCTAGATTAGGAAAGTATTTAGTAAGATACACTTAATCCACTAGTATAGTTAAGTAATTAATATCCCCACAGATATCTAGTTAATCTTTCTATATTATTAGTAATATATCTAAAATAATCTAGAATCTTAAGTAAATCTAAATATAAAATCTAAAACTAATATCCACCTCAGTTAATATACCTACTAGAGATTATATTAACTTAAGTATAATATCTATATTATCTATAATAAAAATATTATAGTTTCTATTATTCTCTATTATTCCCTAATATAAAGTAATATACTTATAAAAAGTATTTCCACTAGAGAAAAAGTTTTTATAGATATTATATATTCTCAGAATAGTAATAATTATTATTATTAAAAAATTAGCAGCCTCATTATTATTATTACCTATAAAATTAAAATTATCTCCCAGTTATACTTAATTATCTTATATTTTATCCCAGAATATTTTATTATATTACTCTATATAGTTTTTATTAACTAATAATTACTAATATATATTAATTTAACCAGAAGTATCTTATTTAGATTTATTATTACTTATTATATAATATACCTTACGTTTTATTAGTTATACTAATAGTAATCTATAGTTTTTAGAGACCAGTTTCTAGAAATTCTAAAAGTTAATTTTCTAATTATCTATATTCTAATTAAATCTATAAGATATATATCCTTAAGTATATAAATTCAGTTAGACCTAGTTAGGCTAGAAAGTTAGATTTCTTCCTTAGTTAGGTTATTATTACTAGTCTCTAAGTTATAATATTCTATTATTAGTAAATTATATCTATTATAATCTATCAGATTCTAATTACTATAAGTTACCTCCCTAGTTAGCAGATATAATATAATTTAGATAGAAATTATATCTAAATTAGCTACTAACTTATTAGATCTTACCTAGATAGAATTAATATTAAGGAAATTACTCTCTAGATAATATTTTAAGTGTAGACTCCTAAATCTATATTAATTATAGGAAACTATCTAAAATAGTATCTAACGTTAGTAATAAAACTACTAATTTAATTAATCTATTAAAAAACTTATATATAATTCTTAACTATCTAAGTAAATTATTAATATTATATATCTTTATATCTTATATTATAATTTAAATATAGAATAAAATATCCTTTCTGTTAACTATATTTTACAGACTATATATTACCTTCTTCTATCTTACTATTATATTACTATAATATAGCTAGAATGATTCCTTAAGTTTAGTAGTTACAGTAGAAATTAAAACTATCCTTAATAATTCTCAGTTACTATTAGATAGAATTTAAGAATACTAAATTAAAACTAATCTCTAGAGGTATTAGGTTTATATATTCCTAATAATATCTTCTCTCTTTATTATAGTAAGATTATCTAATCTATCTATAAAAATAAAAATATCTATATAGATTATAAGTTTACTATCTATTATTATTCCCAATCTATTAAAATCTTTAGTATTAAGGTTAAATATTCTTATATCTATTAATCTAAAGTTTATATAGTTTATAGTATTATTATTTAGTAAGTAGTTACTATTAGTATTCTACTCTCTATTTTAGCTAAAAACTTCTACTATTAGAGTAGTAATATCTTAAGTAATATTAGTATGTTAGTTTACTATTACTATATTTATTATTACTACTACTGCCTCTACTGTTAATAAAACTGCAGCTCTATTACTAGATCCTGAAGGTTAAAATATATTATTTTCACTCTAAGGTTATTTAATTAGAATATTAAAGAGGTTAGTTATACTGAATATCTATTAAATATTATCTCTATTACTAAAATTAATTAGATTAATTATTCTATTAGTATTAAGTAAGAAATTAAAATATTAGAATCTTTTAGTTAGTTATAAAATATCTAGTTAGGATATTTTCTCTATAGGGAGTATTTAAAGTAGGATAATTAGAATTAAGAAGTTATATTAGGTAAAAATTACTACTTTATAGTATTAATTATATACTACAGATTATAATATCCTCTTAGAGTTCCACTTAATAGGAAATTAAATATATAAATAGAATTTTTATAGTTATATTAGTTTTTTAATAGTATCTATAATCTTCCTTATAAAGCTAAGATTATTATTATTAATTACTTCTATATTAGTAACGTCTAAATAATATATAATATATTCTGACTCCCTCTTCAGGTTGAGGTTAGATATTAGTAGTTAGTAATTAGTTACAGGAGGTTAGAGTAGAGTAGAATATAATGTGACGTATCTTAACATTGCAGTATAGGGTTAAAAAAAAAAAGATAGGATTGATAACTAATTAGCTATCAATCTATTAAAAATAACTTTTTAATAGATACCCAGTCCATAGATCATTGAAAGTTATGCTACCAACTGTAGGCTGCGTCGGTCGTCATAACGTGTGGGTATGATCTGTAGGTGTAATCTGCATGATTCATCTATCTAAGCTAGTGGGCCTGGTGCCCCATCACAGGCGTGGTCACCTGACCACCACCCAAGGTGGTGTGTGCCACAGGCTGTTATGATCTGATCCTTGGAACGAACCTGAGGCGGCTAGGTCCAGTATTGAGTTAGTTCTTCGGTCATGTTCTTTACCCGGGTACGGAATTGTGATACGTCATTGACGGCGGACAGAGAGGTATTTTGCTAACGTAACCTGGAAGCCCGCCGGCAATTCTCGGTTGCTTGGAAGAGAACAAGGCCGGGTTCACGGGTGATTGTTTTTGACTCTGACCTCAGGCCACTTAGTTACAAGTCACCTGCTTTCGGCCGGATAACGCCTTGCCATGTCGAATGGTGCTGGCCTGCAGATGAGATGTTAGGCCTTCTCTACTCTGTACCAACCCGGGATGCGCGTACATAGTAGTCGAGCTGGTCTCTGATGGCAGGTGCTTACATCACGTTGTTTTGGGATTCATTTGCCTGGTGACTAAATCTGCCTGCTAGACGTGTTGCCACTGAAAAATAGATGGTAAGCAGTCCGTCGAGGTGGCAGCCTCACAACAACCTACAGGTTCGCTGAAACCTACAAGGCTGGAATTATCGATGCGAGTAGACTATTCCCCGGTTGGTAAGGTAAGACCAGAGGTTTGAACGGTGTGTCTCTTGATAATGGGTGGTGTGACGCTCGCGACTTCAGGCAGACGACTCAGTTTTCCCCACCCATATTCTGCTTCTTAGAGCGGTTTTACTGTGGAAAGGCAATAACGACGATAACGATGACAAGCTTTTTGTCCAGTACCATTGGAAATCGTCAATTCAACGGTTTCATCGAGCCCAGGGGCCAAGGTTGCGACAGGAGCCCAGACTATTGAATATACCTTAGCCTAGCGTTTGTGCTCCGTACTGAGATATAGTTTCAGCAACACTGCCACTACCTAGCCAGAGTCCGCGCAGGGTAGGCAGCGGGCGGAAACTGCACAAGTGCCTGAACTCGAAGGATGGCACTAATGTGCACGGAGGAAAGTGAATGCATAAAAAAAGGGACGAAGTGGGATGAAAGGTAATAGTCGAGGAGGGATTCGGCTTCGGGTTTGGGGCATTGTCAGGACTTCTGACTGCGCCGATGGAGGCAGAACTGCAGTACCTAATCAGAACGAAAATGCGAATCCCGACATATTTACCCTTGCCTTTGAAAGTAAGTCAACCGACGATAGACACACACGAGCAAAGGTTGGCTGTACCGTGCTACCCATACCTACTCAGTAAACTCGACGTGAGAAAATAGACGTGATTTCTGCTAGGAGTTGCTTGCAAGACCTACATACTTGTATTAGTGGTAATACTGGGGAAGGAGTGTCGCGCGCCGGGGAAGTCGATCCGCGCATCTCAACAGGCAGTACCGATTAGCATCTCCCCCACTCTCTGTCGCAGAGTCAGAATGGTGCAGCATATGAGGGGATGAGGCTTATGAGGCGGTTGGGAGCAGTAACGCGTATATCAGCAATCTGGCAATCTCAATCTATCCGTAAGGTATCATTTCGTCTGCAAATGCAGCCTGTCGCAAGAAATGCGACCTTAGGGACCCAATTAACAGCACCTGAAGTTGCCCGGTAGTTAAGGCAGACGCACCTCCACAGCACCAGCCAGAAGCTCCAGTTTCCTCAGCCGCAGCGCACAGCCGCGGTCCTGGACTCTACCTCCTTAAGGTACCTTCGTGAAGATTCACGTGAGCCGCCTGTTCCAGGCAGGGCTAGCAGGTACGAGGACATCTGCTAGTTACAGCGAGGCCCGAAACGGGATTGGTCAGCTTCGTCCCAGTCGTGCTTGCCTCTTCGAACCAACCAGCATGGGGTAACAGTACCTACTACGTGCGTGTAGAAGGCACCTACAGTAGGAAGGCACCACCCAGCGCCGATTCCCGTCCACAGTACCGGTCGCGCCCACGGCATGCGGCCTGGTTTGGTGTAATGTAGTGAGGTGTGTGCCAGCCCAGTGCCACTGCCAGGCCCAGTCAAGTCATGTCGCCTTGTCTTGCTTGAGGTGCCAGCACCACACCTCAGGTAGCCAACCCGTAGTATTGTGCTGTCCAAGAGCCCCTTCCTCAATTTCCATCCATCACCTTTTCGTCTCATCAACTTTCCCAACTTCAAAACTCTCGCACTCTTCGCCAACGCCTACCCACCCGTCTCGATTTTCCACTTCGTCACGTTCCCTTCCCCAGATCCGAACGTTTACAGCTTCGACTCGGGAGTATTCACTGCCAAATTTCCATTGTTCCACCAGAACATACCCTACGTCTTCAAAACATCGCACCAAGGTACGTGGTCCCCTCCCCGTTAACCCCCGTGCCCCCTCTGTCGTCATCGCATCCCTCGCCGCAATATCCTTCCACCGATTCTCGGCAACCGCCCTTGCTCGGGTTCGGCCGTTCGCCTGTTGAAGATGAACTCGCTGTCTCGCTCCGCCCTCGATCGCACCTCTCAACAAGCTCGCGCGCCTATTTCGATCGGTCAGGCGCGAAACCCCACCAGGGGCGGGGAGCCTCATACAAGTGATGAAGTCAGCGAGGCGCATACGCCGCGACCCGCCATATCCGTCCCGAATCGCTTCGTCCGCTCTGCCAGCATCGATTCTCGGCTCGTGGCATCTCGTTTCTGGAATATTTATCTCTTCACCGCCCGGAGCGCGCGATTGCCGTTTTGTCGCTTGGTACACGTGCTAATTAGACATGACTCCTGCAGATCACAACCGTCGCCATGGGTCACGAGGATGCTGTGTACTTGGCCAAGCTTGCTGAGCAGGCTGAGCGCTACGAGGGTACGTGGTTGTCGACGCTCGAACCCGATGGAACATGCTGATCAATGGTCTTCCAGAGATGGTTGAGAACATGAAGATTGTGGCCTCTGAGGACCGTGACCTGACCGTCGAGGAGCGCAACCTTCTCTCTGTTGCCTACAAGAACGTCATCGGTGCCCGCCGTGCCTCTTGGAGAATCGTCACCTCTATCGAGCAGAAGGAGGAGTCCAAGGGCAACTCTTCCCAGGTTGGCCTCATTAAGGAGTACCGCCAGAAGATTGAGGCCGAGCTTGCCAAGATCTGCGATGACATTCTCGACGTTCTCGACCAGCACCTCATTCCCTCTGCCAAGTCTGGAGAGTCCAAGGTCTTCTACCACAAGATGTAAGCATCAGCGTTGGGACTAGCAACCGGATCGCGTTTCTAATTTCCGAAAATAGGAAGGGTGACTACCACCGCTACCTGGCTGAGTTCGCCGTCGGTGACCGCCGCAAGGACTCTGCCGACAAGTCCCTTGAGGCTTACAAGGCTGCCACCGAGGTTGCCCAGACCGAGCTCCCCCCTACCCACCCCATCCGCCTTGGTCTCGCCCTCAACTTCTCCGTCTTCTACTACGAAATCCTCAACGCCCCCGACCAGGCTTGCCACCTTGCCAAGCAGGCCTTCGATGATGCTATTGCCGGTAGGTGTAGTCGTTCGTTTTCGTATGTACACTTCGCTGACTGCGCTTCACAGAGCTTGACACCCTTAGCGAGGAGTCGTACAAGGACTCTACGCTCATCATGCAGCTACTCCGTGACAACCTGGTAAGACAAACCGCAATAGATCGAGAGGAGACGTTTGCTGACACACTTTCAAGACCCTTTGGACCTCTTCCGAGGCTGAGCCTGCCGCGCCAGGCACCACCGATGCCTCCGCCGCGCCCAAGGAGGAGGGTGCCAGCGAGGCCCCCGCTGCCACCTCCGAGGAGCCCAAGGCTGAGTAAGAGTCTGGTCGTCGTCAAGCATATTGCAACCCTGCGTTCAACGCCGGAATTGGGCGGACTGGTGTCTACGGAGTGTGGACTGGAGATCTCGTTTTTGCGAATCGGCATCGTTTAGGCAATACACAAGAATTGTGAAGGGGTTGATTTATCCTCACACGGAACTGGCAGAGGGCTCAAGTACAGCATTTTTGAGGTCGCTCGCACCTTCGTTTGCTTCTTAGACTCTAGTGCGAGGCCGTCTGGACAACAACAAAAAAAGACTAAAATTGCTTTCAATGAAGCACACCTGGCAAATCTGGCATCTCAAAACTTGGGATGTTTGCATGGCAGTTGAGGCCTCCGCAATGTCATGATGACACAAAAGTTGACCACGTAAAACCGCGTCGCATAAATATTCCCGAAGTTTCATTATATTCATCTCAGTCATCCACCACCGCGAAGTGAACCTTCATCCACAGACTACAGTCCTGACAGCCGACGAGTAACTCCCCGTTCTCACCGGCTTCTTCCAGATCGGCCTCTTCGAAAAGGAAGCCCCTCGGGTTACCGCACCGACAGCTACGATACCAACACTCTGCCGTGTCGTCAAATTCTAGGTCGTCCAGATCCACGATCTCGATGCCCGTCTGAAAAGCCTCCTCCCGTTTAAGACCCTGATTGTTGGGCGTGAGCTCCAGGGATCGATCGTATTCCGCCTTGAGCTTTGGGTCGGAGAGGATCTTGTAGGCTGCTGAAATCTGATCGACAGTAAGAGTCTCCGCTCTCGTTGCAGACGACCTTGATGTCGGATTAGAAGCGCCTGTCCTTTGAGACTGTAGTTGTGGGTATTTGTCTGGGTGATTTTGAAGGAGAGCGCGGTGATAGGCTCTTTTGAGAACCTGTTGCGACTGTTCTGCCGCCTCTTGTTGGAGGAGTCTGCGGGTGAGGCCTAGAACCGTGTAATGTGTGTGGTCGCCCGGGAGGGATTGGCCTGGGGTCGTCGTCATGTTGATCGCGGGGTACGAGAGCTCAAACCCCCTCCTCGCTCGTGGCGCTGTCGTTGGGGGGGCGTCCTGCGGCCTGGTTTTGCGAGGGAAATTTTCTGGCGAATTGGAGGTTGCGAGGGGCGCAGCGTGCGGGTCACGTGAGTATCAAGGTGAAGTGAGGGACTGCCAGAGTTGACGACAGCAGCAGACGGTCGGAAGGTAGAACGTCCCATTGCCTTTTCACCACACTTGTCAGTGCGAGCATTTCACCAAGGTATTGCCGTTAGGAAGGGTATCTGAATTGGTCCCTGAACATCGCGTGCGATCGAGTCCGAAGAGGTACCACTAGAAATTTGGGAGCTGTTGTGATTCGTTTCTTGTACATGATAATACATGGCATGTGTACACCGTTTATGCTAGTTGACGCATCGTATTGGAAAAGAGAGCAAAAAAAAATCGCTTATTTGGGAAACCTGGTCCAGTTCTTCTTCCCAACCTGCCCGCGCAATTAGTGACTGGCCCACTCGAACCGGAGGCAGAGAGCCTGGCGGTATTGGTGTACTCACCTTCTTCCACTCCTTGATCAGCTTGGGCATGGCCAGAATAGCCTCTCTCCTCTTCTCCATCCTGTAGAAAAACGGCAAGGTCAGCATCACACCCAGAACCGCGACGTCCGGTCCCCATTAGCAGCAGCACCACAACATACTTGGGCGCCAACATCCTCTCGTGGATCTTTCCCTTGACCTTTTGTCCCACACCGGTACCCTTGACCCGCAGACCGTGCTCGACGCGCTTCGCGATGCTGTACTCGGTGGCCTTGCGAGTCTGGGGCAGCAGCTCCTCGACGCCGTGCTGACGCGCGAGCTTGACGAGCTCGGCCTGCCGGCGCAGCGAAAAGTAGGGGTCGTGCCACTTGCCAGTCCGGTGGTGTTTTTGCGGCTTGAAGGGGTTCGGCGTGATTTCCTGGAAGCCCGTCTTTTGACCGGCGAGTTGGGCGGGAAGGATCGAGGCGGGCGGCCAGCGGGCGAAGAAGTCCTGGAGCCGCTTCGGCAGGCCCTTTGCCAGTTGAATGTGCTGGGACATCTTTTTTTTTTCTTTCAACTTTGTATGCTTTGTTGGTTCTGCTTCCTATTTCGCGATGGGAAAAAAAACTTTTCGACCGAGTTACTAATACGTCGTGTCCCCTCCCGCAGGCTGCCGTTGTTTCGTGGTATCGTCTCCGTCGAGTTGAGGGGATTCGTGGTTAGTCGCGAGATCGTTTGACCGTCCGCCTTTCGATTCGAGGCTTCAATGCAGACAAATTTGGGGGCGCGGACCAGCCTTATCCACCCCTGCAGCTGCAGCACTGACAGGGGAGAAGCTCAGTGTTGCAGGGGCTGGGATTGCCGAAAGCGAATGTGTATGATTGGTCCACTTGCTGCTGTGGCGAGGAACATATGCTGTGGCGTCATGAATAGTAACAGGTTCGTGTTGCAACCACTGAACTGCAGGCTTTCGTACACTCTGAACGGTTGCTGAGTTATGTAATGAGCCCAATTCTACGAAATTACCCGCTAGGGAACTCGCGCTGCTTACAGTTTGCTCATGGCTTTCTCACTTACGGTTGACTAGATAGGTTTGGTTTCTGAACCATTTAATTGACATTTACAGTGGTATTGTTGTTGTTCTTTGCCATCTTCCCCGTCTTCGACCCTCTCTCGCTATATTCCCTCGTCATTTTTGCTGTTGGTATTGTCTGCTGTTGTTAGTTTTGATGTTTCTCTTACCATTTCTTTTCACTCTCCTCTGTTGGTTTGCTCTGTTGCCGTTCCAATCTGGTGTTGTCTTCCTCGATTGCAGTAGCCCCTCTCATCATTCATCTACAAAACTCTCATAACCTGCTACTATAGTTCTTGAATATTGTTTTCCTCCAGTGTCGTCGTCTTGGCGTGTCGTCGGTACCTATGGCTGTATTTCTTATTGCTTGCTCCCTCTTTTCTGCGCTTTTCAGTCACAAATGAATCGAATCAATACTAAGAAAAATGGTAATAACACAGATTCAACTTGTAAATATATTTTAGGTCGTTCCCTACTGTTCTGTTGGGTAAGTCATCTGAGCAAAGTAGCACGCGTACTTACTATAGGCACCAAAGGTAGGTAGGTAAGGTAGGACAGTCGAAAGAATAAGTGGGTCCGCAGTATATAAAGTCAAACTGGTGGGATTGCGAACAGCTCCCCTATCACAACCGACGCAACCGCTGCAACCGCCATAACCGCCATGAGCTCCGCCAAAAAGAACCCCCTCGACCTCGAGGAAATCATTCGGAAGAAGAAGGCTGCTGATGCAGCGTCTTCCAAGCTCCGCTTTATCCCCAAGAAGGAGCGCGAGCAACGAGCAGCCGAAAAGGCCAAAGCCGAGGAAGAGGCTCGCCAGAAGAAGGCCCAGGAGGAAGCGAAAAGAAGGGCAGAAGTGGATAGGAAATGGGCGATCGAGGCTAGGGCAGGCCCAATGAGGGGAGGCGCGCGAGTCGAAAACTACAACAACGCCGGAAGGGTACCAACGGGCCCAAAGGCCATGAACGGCGAACACACACAATACGGCCACGGGCACCAAGGACGACGAGAACACACAGAGACGAAGAAACCCAACAAGGACGGCAAAGAGAAGAAGTCAGCAGAGGCCATCGAGGCAGAGCTTTTGCGCAACCGATACCTGGGCCCCGAGGTCAACAAGCACTCGACCTTTTCAGTGAAGAAGAAGCGGAAGAGGGCGACGGAGTTCAAGTTCGAGTGGGATGCAGAGGAGGATACGACAATCCCCGACGATCCCATTTACGAATCGCGAACAGAGCTGAAATCCTACACATTCGGCAGTCTACTTGGCGAGTTCAACGAGGAGGCCGAGGAGATTGCACGCAGACGAGCGAGGAGAATGGAGGAGAGAGATCCGGAGTTTGGCAAACAGCGAGCGCAGCAGTACATGGAGGACTTTTACCAAGCGCGCGACCGGGCAAAGGAGCGCGCTGATCGCACAGGTCTCAGCAAGCACTGGTCGAAGAAGACCCTAGCGGAGATGCGCGAGCGAGACTGGAGAATTTTCAAGGAAGACTTCGGCATCGCGACTAAGGGAGGCTTCATCCCCGACCCCATGCGCAACTGGCAAGAGTCTGGCCTGCCACGACGCCTGCTGGACATCGTCGACCGGGTTGGATATACGGAACCTACACCTATCCAGAGAGCGGCCATCCCCATTGCGCTGCAGGCAAGAGATCTCATCGGTGTGGCCGTGACTGGTTCTGGTAAAACGGCAGCGTTCTTGCTGCCGCTGCTTGTCTACATATCCGACCTGCCTCCAATCACCGAGGCCAATCGGCACGATGGACCCTACGCGCTCATTCTTGCACCGACCCGTGAGCTGGTGCAACAGATCGAGGCCGAGGCCAAAAAGTTCGCCGAACCGCTGGGTTTTAGGGTCATGAGCATGGTGGGTGGGCACGCGGTCGAAGAGCAGTCGTATGCTTTGCGTAACGGTATCGAAATCATTGTCGCCACGCCAGGTCGTCTGGTAGACAACCTCGAGAGACGCGTCCTGGTCCTTTCCCAGTGCTGCTACATCATCATGGACGAGGCTGACAGGATGGTGGACATGGGTTTCGAAGAGCCGGTGAACAAGATTCTCGACGCTCTCCCAGTATCGAACGAGAAGCCAGACACGGACGAAGCCGAAAACGCCACTCTGATGAAGAGATATCTCGGCGCAAGGGACAAGTACAGACAGACGATGATGTACACGGCCACCATGCCGCCCACCGTCGAGAAGATTGCGAAGAAGTACCTGCGTCGTCCTGCCATTGTCACCATCGGTAACGCTGGCGAGGCCGTCGAAACAGTCGAGCAGAGAGTCGAGTTCGTGTCGGGAGAAGACAAGCGGAAGAAGCGTCTGCAAGAAATCCTCGGCTCGGGCGAATTCCAGCCACCCATCATTGTGTTCGTCAACATCAAGCGCAACTGCGATGCCGTTGCACGCGACGTCAAGCAAATGGGATTCTCGGCAGTCACCCTTCACGGAAGCAAGACGCAAGAGCAGAGAGAGGCGGCCCTAGCGTCACTCCGAAACCGCGAGACGGAGGTACTCGTCGCGACCGATCTGGCAGGTAGAGGTATCGATGTGCCGGATGTCAGTCTCGTCATCAATTTCAACATGGCAACGAGTATCGAGAGTTACACGCATCGTGTCGGTCGTACGGGTCGTGCGGGCAAGAGCGGTGTGGCCATCACCTTCCTCGGCAATGAAGACTCGGACCTACTCTACGACCTCAAGCAGATGCTTTCCAAGAGCTCCATCTCGAGGGTTCCTGACGAACTGCGGCGACACGAGGCCGCGCAGCAGAAGCCGATCCGAGGTGGCCACAAGAGGGGCGGAGAGGAGGCAGGCAAGGGCCAGTGGGGCGCCTAGCTTACAGCGCAGTAAGGGACAGTGTAGGCTGTGTACGGAGTACAGTGTATGTTATGATGGGTTCAGGTAGCATGGCGAGTGGATGAGGGCATTGCTAGCCTGACATACGAAGACAAGGTAGGTAGGCACAATCCAGATGGCCGCTGATTATCGTGATAATCTCTTTGTCCGAGCGGAGCATCGGCTCGGGTTTGCCCCTACACGTACGATACGGTATAGGCACCTGGTAATTAGTAGATGACAAGCGACGGCAGATTTCCGCCTCCTGTTTTTCTCTTATCAATCTAGGTGGGGCAGAATGGCCCACGGCGGGGAAGCATCAAAGGTGCACGCCAGTTACCTTGTCGAGGGCTCATCGTCATCTCGTGAATGCCTTTCATTCTTGACTTACTTGGCACTATCCAAGATATTGGTTTGTCTCAACATCAGATCGTCCAATACAATGCTGTCATCTCAACACCCTGTAACGATGCTTCTGTAATTCAATCATCGAGCAACTATTAGGTCCTATGTACACTGACACGAACATCGCCATGAGTACCTACTACCAAGGATTTCTTCCGGCTTTGCATGGCTAGCTCCCGCCGACCAAGCCCAGGCTGCCCAGCCAGCCATCAACCCCACCACGGGACCCGGGAACACCAATTTTTTTTTTTTCTTTGGTCTGATGCCAGGGCAGGGTAGCACTGTCTGCAAGAGAGAAGAAACAGCTGAACAAGGAAAGATGCATCGAGAAGGTGGTAAAAATTCTGACGGCCAAAAGAGGGCATTTTCCTGCAACACGGGAGCTGTTTCTGCTTGCTGGCCGCGCGCCCAAAACTCCACATGCTCTGGGCCTCACCGTTTCTTTCACATGGCCATGTGTGACTTACGCAGTACTACGTAAACCCTAGCGAGGCACGTCTTTGCGAAATCGATGCTCGTTTGAACTAGAGAAGGCCTCAATCTGTAGTTTCTAGGTTCCCTCTCTTTCATCATACCTTAGCGCGGGGGTTTTCCTCGTCGACCACTGCGAGCTTCGAATACCTGGCGCGCAGTGCAACCCACCATTAAGTCACTGCTAGCTCGACGCAAGTATCGGAACGATCAAGCCCGGTATCGGTGGATCCCGTCTTTTATTTTTCATCTCGTCCATTGGATCGCCGAGCACACACTCACGCATACTAAAAAGCGTCGCACCCCGGGAGATGCGAATGCGCCAGTGTGAATGACACACGGCTATTTTCGCTCTTGCCCCGCGCATCTCCGTCCCATCCCATGGTCATCCCACCTCCCTGATTCAACTCAGCGACGAGGGGGAGCAATGAGGGACAGTGCTGGATAAACTTCCTAGTGTATTCAACCAGTCCAGCACTTGCTCCTTTCTGGCAACATCCCGTTACATTTTCCCCTCTACCTATTTTAGAGTTGCGGCCGCAGACAGACACACCCGGACGTCAAGCTTGACAGCTGTGTGTTTGCTGAGCGATATCTTTGCCCGGAGCCGGAGGGAACGCCAACTGCCACCCCTCCTCCTACATCATCCTCTCCTGCCCTCTCCCGCCCTCTCCTGCCCTCTCACCGACCCTCTTCAACGGCGCGAACTGGGAGGGGTCTTGGCCCTCGTCCTACTCGGCCGTCATACCCATCGCTTGCGACCTTCACGACTGCTGTTTTCAGACAAAGCTCGGGTAGCTTTTCACTGCATCGCATTCGCAGACAGTCATCATGATGGATACGGCGCCAGCAGCAACCATGGAGGTCTCTCACCATGATGTCCCAATTTCCTTGAACAAAAGCCGTACAGCGGCATTGGAGGCCATCGAGGACATAGTCTACGGCTCGGTAAGTCGCGCACGCACTCCCCCCCACCCAAGGCCGTGGGACATACTAATCGGCCCTTCTTCTCAGGCCGCCGGCGTTGTCGGGAAATACATCGAATACCCTTTCGACACGGTTAAGGTCCGCCTTCAATCCCAGCCCGACGGCCAGCCCCTGCGCTATACTGGACCCCTCGACTGCTTCCGCCAATCCATCAAGGCTGAAGGCCTCCGCGGCCTGTACCGCGGCATCAGCGCGCCGCTCGTAGGTGCCGCTCTCGAGAATAGCAGCCTCTTCTTCTTTGAACGCATGGGTCGCGCCGTCGTCTACGGTGCCGGCTGGACCCCGCAGGGTCAGGACCTCTCGCTCTCGGCTTTGTGGTTCACGGGTGCCTTCTCTGGATTCTTCACCTCGTACGTCTTGACCCCGGTCGAGCTCGTCAAGTGCAAAATTCAGGCTCCTGCGGGCTCCGGAACGACGCAGCTGAGGCCGCTTGCCGTCATTCGCGACGTCTACCGCCACAACGGCATCAGGGGGTTTTGGCACGGGCAGATGGGCACGTTGATCCGCGAGTCGGGCGGTTGTGCCGCCTGGTTTGGCAGCAAGGAGACGGTGACCAAAATGTTCCATCAACTCAACTGCAGAACGGCAAAGACGTCGTCCGAGAGGGAAGCAATCGCGGCCAAGCCTTTGCCGCTATGGCAGCAGGCTTTGGCCGGTGCTTCGGGCGGCGTCTCGTACAACTTCCTCTTCTTCCCCGCCGACACAATCAAGTCCCGCATGCAAACGGCGGCCATTGGCGCCGGCGCTCCGCGGGCGCGGACCTTCTGGCAGGAAGGCGCCCTCCTCTGGCAGCAATACGGCCTTCGAGGAATGTACCGGGGCTGCGGTATTACCTGCCTCCGTTCGGCTCCGAGCTCAGCCTTCATTTTCATGGTTTTTGACGGCCTCAAGCGGCATTTCCCCTTGCAATAGACGCTTTTCCTCTCTATTTTCTTTTGAAACCTTTTGATATCCTAGACTTGGGTGGCGGTTGTGTGACGAGTTTTTTTTTTTTTTTTCCTTCCCCCTTTGGACCCTTAGACGTTCTTGGGTACGAAAAAGAAAGGGGTGGCATTTGAACGGCGTAAAGGAAGGGGCATCTATGTTGAAAGGTACATACAATCACGAAGGTTGCAACAGTAACGTGTGAGTGCTGAGATCATATGGGAAGAATTAGAGATAGACGCGAACAAACATGGATTCACCGATTTGAAGACTCCCATCCTTCTTGTGGTAACAAAAATTCAAGGCTATCCTTCCGGGGGCCCTCTCATGCTTGCCTAACGAGTAATTGCAGAGACAGACAGGAAGCCTACCTTATGAACGGACGACCGAGGCTACGAAGAAGACGGGCATTGGCTAATTCAAGTCAAGCAGGTAGTGTGGTAATGTAAAATCATTTTGCAATTCCTGAGTAAGCTCAAATTTCCCATAGAAATACACTGTACAGACCATCGTTTCAATGGCAAGAGCGTGCAAATTGCACCCCAAATCCCCACTGCCAAATAGCACTGCAGCCGTCCCAACCATGCTGTCCGACTGCTACTAGATTTTGCGATCAGATGCCAAGATCCTTTCGAATCTTGGCCTTCAGGCGGTCTTTGTGACGTTTCGAGTGATCCTCATCCTAGTAGTTCAACTCGCCGCCGCCGCCGCCAGCAACGTGATCAAGGTCCTCGTAACTCTTCAGACTGCGTCCCTGAGTGGCTTCACGGGGTCCAACTGCAGCGCCCCCAGCAGCGCCGTCACCCCACTTTCCGCCGCTACCACCGCGTCCTCTTCCAGTCATGCCGCCGTCCCAACGTGGGTTGGGACGACGGTCGTAGGGTCCAGTGCGGTAGCCGCCCCCGCGGCCTCCCATGCCTCCTCGTCGAATGGGACCGCTTCCGCCTCTATCGTCACCACCAGCACTCCAGCCAGACTGCACGCCGGCATGGCCACCGACGAAAGGCGGGAAGCCGCCTGGAGGCATTGGGAAACCAGGGATGGGCATCATCCCATTGATGCTGAAGTTTTGTAGATTGAAACCTCTAGGTGTGCCGGTGGCTGATTGACCATTGGCCGGAGGGAAATGGCCATTGGAGTTGGCATCCGTCCGTGACGGGGCAATGTGAGAAGGGTCCATGACGTAGGCATTGATAAGGCGGAACTGTAGTTCACGTTAGTCTGAGTCTCGTGAGGGTAGTATCGTGCTTACCTCTTGCTCAACGCCTTCAAGCCAATCGCCGTGGCGTTTCTCGACATGTTTGCGCCAGAAGTGCTCTTCCTTGAACAGCTTGACGCAGTCGGGGACCTTACATCGCCACTTGTGCTCATCCTCTTGCTTGACGTATTTGAGAAGCTCATCACTCACACCGTCCTCGATAGGCCGGCCTCCAAGCTTCCGCAGATCTGCGGATTCGGGCTCAAGAATTTGCAGTATCTTGTCCTCAAACGTCTTCACCCAATTATAGGCACGCAACAGCTGCTGCTCTGCCTTTCCAGCAGTGCGGAACTTTCTTTCACCGTCCGCTGCCTCGCCATCCTCGTCCATTTCGCTGCGCTTCTTGCCAGGGAACGGCTCACCGTTCGCGCTGGCACGCGCCACAGCCTTTGCAGAGCTACCTAGGGTACTTCTGGGGCGACGTAGATGGCCGCCAGGGCACTTGCGGGTGAGCTCGTGGATGGAGTCGCTCTCGAAAACACAGAAGAAGCAAAAATTGAAGACGCGACGGAGGTACTCAATCATGAGATCAAGCTGCTTCTTCTTGACCAAAAGGTCTTCGTCGTCAGTCTCGTCTTCATCCACGGCACCCTCGTCCTCGTCGTCGTCAATGGCACCTTCTTCGCCGTCTTCCATGCCGTCGTCCACGTCCAAATCCCGCTCGCGCTTGGCCTTGGTTTTCTTGGTCGCAGGAACGGTAGGTTGGAGGCGGCCGGCATTCTTGAGGTCATCGACCCTCTCCTCAATCTTGAGAACGGCATTGAAATCTGAGCCGAAATCCTCCTCAAACTTATTCACAAGACGCTGAACGAGAAGAAGATCCTTCTCAATTCGTTCGGGGGCCGAAAAGAGATCCCATAGGGCCTTCTTCCGCGGATGAGTGGGAGGGTTGTGCACACCGACGTGACAGACAAAGTCGCCGCGGACCTCATCTTTGACGGTTTTACCGTTCACGGCGTCGAGCGCCTTCTCAGCGGTTGACACTACAGCAGGCGACTTCAGGGGCATGTCCTCGTCCTCATCTTTAGGGTCGGCACGATCAAGAACGGCCGGGGCCACCTCTGAAGAAGGGTGAAGCATGACCCAGCCGATGCGATGGTAACGTTTGCTGGGATTAGGGTCAGACAGAGATAGCCATTTAAAGCCACCCTCTTCCTCCCCAAGATGTTCCTGGCAGAACGTCTCGAGGTTTTGTCTGCTGACGTGGGGCGCAATAGTTTTAATGAGAAGCGTCGGTTGATAGAGATTCTCATCTCGAATGTCGCTGCCATTGGCCGGGACAAGGTCTCCAACCCCAAGAATCTCATTGGCAGCTGTTGCTTCACCCTCCTCCTTTTCAACGGTGCCGCCTAGTCCATTGATCTCGCTCTTGGGGAGGCCCTCGAGCGAAAATTCGTCGAAAGTTCCAGACTCCAGATCTTGCTCCCATTGAGAATAGTTGCCTCGGCGAAACTCGTTAAGATGCGCCCTGAAAGGATCTCTGATTTCGCGGACGTATCGCTCACGGAACCACTGTTCCTTCTTGTGCTCGGCAACAAAAGTCCGCGCCATCTTAGCCTGAAGCTCTTCCTTATAGGCATCATAAGCGACCTGAATCTTGGCCTTCTCCTTTTCGCGTTCTTCCTGAGCTTCACGTGGGCCGCGAACGCGCTCCGGGTCGCGACGGCGGCCAGTTCGCTGGCGCTCCTTCTCCTCCTTAATCTTCTCATTCATCCGCCACCACTCTCCAAAGTATGAGAAGCCGACTTGGTATGGGAGCTTGACCGGGTCTGCGACAGGGTTCGACAGCAACGGCGTGGGGCCACTGTCTTGTCCTGGTACATATCGGTCGATGTTGGCGGGCGGCGAGCCAATTCGCCTCTCACGGCGATCGTCCCTGTCACGTCCAGCAGCATAATCGTCGCGTCCGCGAGACCTTGGCTCGTAGCGGTCGACGGCGGCGGGAGACCGAGAGCGACGTCTGTCGCGTCGTTCATGACCTGTGAGTAGACGTGTAAGTAGCAAGCATGGGTATGAGGCAGCCTTGTGAACAGATTTGGATGGGCGGGGATGCTACGAAGTGTTGGGCAAATGTATTAATACGCACCAGGAGATCTGCCGCGATAAAAAGAATCGCCCCGGTCGTCCTTGCCTCGCGACTCGTCCCGGCTACTCCATGTTCTGTCTCCCGGAGAGCGCGCGGAGGGGTCTCGATGGGAAGAGTATGAATCCATCGTTGCTGAATGAATCGTTCCAGAAGGGTAAAGGCGTATTGGTCCAGGTGAATCTGTATTGTTTTAAAGCAAGTTCGAAACTGCTTTAAGTATCGCGTCGGGGGTCGCGAAGCGGCTTCTCATGTGAGGTCACGCACTTCCTCAATTGGAAAGAACGAACAAAAAGATGTATACCTATGATTGGCGAAGCGATTGCGGTTAGAGAAAACATTCTTGCGGGTAGTTGCAGCTTTCTGGTGGAAACGAGACAAGAGAAAGAGAGTAGAGAATCGGAGAATGGCAGTAGAGCGGCGATTGCCTGGGGGTAAAGATGTAGAAAACGGCTCGTTTTTAATGATCAGAGAGCAAATGGAAGGGAAAAGACGAAGGCTTGCTAGGTCGGCTTGACAACTTGGATTGACAAACGGAGGTTTGAACAGAGAGCCGGGACGAGGAACAAGACGGGTTGTTTTCAGGAGGGAAGACGGGAGTTAAGGGTAAATCGGATCGAGGGCATGGAAGGACAATGGGTGCAGTGAGTAAAGATGATGCAGAAAGAAATAAGGGAAGAACGAACTGTTTCAGCTGCGAGGGCGTAGGCCTCGACGATGAGATGCAGTATGTTGTCGTGATCCCAAGCGATGCACTTTGGGATGCACGAGGCAGAGATGGAGACCAACAGTCTGACATTGCCGAAGAGCGACGACGAGACACGAACAAAGAGATACCTACCAGGATGTGCTAGTGGCTCGAAATGGTTTAGTGGCCTTTAACGGATAATTTGCGGCAATGCTTTACAGCGAAGTCCCGTTTTTGTGCATACTCGTGTATGGCTTCTAGCATAACTGTCGTGTCTGCCGTGCTGTACCCTATACTGCTGTCACAGTCGCATTAGCAAAATTCGCGAATTGGCAAACGCGAAATCTCTCCGACCTATCCGTACCTAGTATCTGATGAGACGAAGTGTGGTGTATCTTGGCGATGAAGCCGTCGGCAATTGAGTTGCTTCCCTGTCCGCGGCAGTTGCCCTGCACTCTTATCAGTCAAGCCAGTAATTATACTGCCTTACATACCTTAATAGCTGATGAGAGGTCGTGGGTCATGGGTCGCACTTGTACTGTGTACTGAGCTACAGCGCAGTGGCTGATCCCCTATCGATCTCCAGAGCTTCACCCCTGTAGGGAAAGGAACATGTATGCGTACATCTGGTAATAATGAGCACCCGTCAGTCGGTTCAACGGCAGGTCTGCGGTTCCCATTCCTTCAGCCAACGTGGTCTCCGCAGTTGACAATCACCTTTTCAGTCGCATGATCTCCAAATAAGCCAGGGCGGCGATTATAGAATGGATAAAAAAAAATCTAAGAGATCCCAGGGTGTATTCTTCTGATTGACTCATTGCGTCATAGCTCCTTGACTGTCTCTATTTTGGGGAAGTACAGATCACTACGGAGTACAGAGTACTGTTACAAGTGTTGGTATGTATTAGCTCGCACATCGGACAGGGACCCGCCCCGAGGTTATAATAAGCCATTGATGACATGTTCCTGATCGTACGTACGTCGGCCACCCTTTGTGTCCCAACATCTCAAACGGTTCACCTACCGAATCACGACCACATTTTAACTGCTAAACATCGAGACACTATGACAACCTTCATCCCCGCCCTTACCTTACCCGCCCAGGTGTTCCAGAATGCCGCGGCCTCGGTACTTCTTCCAGTAGCGCTGGGAACTGCCGTAGGTTACTCAACAAGACGTAAGTCTCGTCCCTACCCTAAACATGTCGCTTCACCTCACGGTTCAGTCATTCCTCACTTCATATTTTCAGTTACTGACATCGCCGCAGCCAAAGAGACGCAAAACACGTATGCGGCCATCAAGAACCCGCCTGGACGGCCACCCGCGTGGGTGTTCGGACCGGTGTGGACTCTGCTCTATGGAGCCATGGGCTACGCAGCGTATCGTGCCGTCAACACGGGTCTTTCTCCCCTTTCCACAGTTGAACAGATCAACATGACCAAGCAGGGCGCTACTCTCTACACAGTTCAGCTTGGCCTCAACTTGATCTGGATGCCTCTTTTTTTCGGACTGAAGCGCCCAATCGAAGCCACTGCAGACATCGTTGCTCTCGTCGGCATCAACGCATACCTCACTTACCTCTGGGGCTCTGTTGATCGTGTGGCCGGTGCTCTTCTCGCCCCGTACGTAGCTTGGCTAGGCTTCGCGACCTATCTTTCCGCCGGCGCTGGATACCTCAACAACTGGGACTTGAAGGCTGCCTCCGCCAAAGCCTCCGCCAAGAAGGACTAGCAGGAGAATTGGATGTTGGAGAGCGCAAGGAGTCGGTTGGGGACATGGTTGACTTGTACGATATTTGAACAATATTTAAGATAAAATAGAAGAACTTAACCTGGTCAATGATGTGCGCCCCGCACTGGTGCTTCTCACTGGCATCGCGTTCGGCTCCTGTATACGTGACGAGTTGTCGGAGCATTGAGACGAAAAGATCACGAGACGACAATGAGCGGCAAAAATGTGTAGCGTGGGCAAGACAAAGGCAAGAAAAATGGGGGCAAACGGCAAACACTGAAATAAAGGCGACGACACCTAAGAGACACCCAGGTAATGATATAATAGTAATAGTAAAGCCTTAGCTGGAAGGAGATAAGAGATCAGAAGACATAGATAATCCAGAATTAAGACGATGTGACAGCAACTCATCGTCACGAGACCGAGTAAAATACAACATAGCAATTTGGCAGGACGAAAAGATGACAAGTCGCACTACGTCCGTACGTACTACAACAGCAAAAAACCGGGATACAGCGACAAAATCAGCATACGCATATGGAGAGGCAAATATATGTGAAGGCTTCACCGCTGCTCTTGAATACAGCAGGGCTTTGTGATTCAGCCACGGCACGGCGTCTTCAACTGGTATCCCGGCCAGCATTGTACACCCGCCAGGAAACAGCAACCGAGTCCTCGCTGGCAGCTTAATAACTCGTCCCTTCAAAGGTACTGTGCGGTCATGTCAGATGAGGGTTACTTGACAAGCCAGGTATGTTTAGGCCACCATATTGCGTCGAAATAAGAATATGTATGTACAGTCAAGTTACGGTGTGCCCAGTTCTGACCAGGGAAGCTTTTGCACTGTAAAAAGAGTGACCCCCGCAATACAAGTGTGTACCTACATGGCATTTGAAGCTCTGTTGTATACCCTTTTTGTCCTGGAGTGACTCGTTGAAACTGATTGAGCTTTGAAGCGCAGGCTGAGCTCGCGATTTCCACGTGACAACGTGGCAGCCCCTGCTACAGTCCTCGACTTCGCATACGTCAGGGGGTCTCATGCAAATCTCCATCTCCTGAATTAAATCAGCGCCCACTCGAAGCGCGCAGCCGGAACCACAGCTGCTGAAGCAGAGAGAGGTGTCCACCCAATTGAATGCGACTCAACCCTGTCTTTCTCTGAAAAAGCAATTGCAGCCTCGACAGCCAGTAATAGTCACCTTCACCTTCTCCCGAGGCCGCGGCAGGAAATCAAGTTTCACCAACACCACCCACACCACGCCAAGTTTGCTGGCAGCTACATATCTGTACTAGTCGTTCTTTACTCTTTCACTTCGTCACACTGCATTATAATCAATAAGACCACCCATCCGCCATGCACACAATCGCCCCTCGCCTGCTCTCGCGAGCTTCCACCCGCGTGGCCTCTACTCCCTGCCGTTCTACTAATACCGCATCTGTTTCCACGAGAACCGCTTCCCGTTTTCAGCAGCGACTCCCGGCGCCTCGCTTCTACTCTACAGAGCCCCCAAAGAAGGAGAGCGGAATCAAGTTCTGGCCCTTTCTTGCCGTAGTCCTAGCTGGCTCCGGAGCTTACAAGCTTCTTGTTGACCGAAGAGCCGGTGAGTCGAAGCCCGCCAACACTGCCACGAACACACAATCTACACCTCACAAACGACGCCTTATTCCTCCGTTCTCTGCAGCGACTGTCTTGGGCACCTACAACCAAATCATTGCTAACAAACCCAACTAGAAATGGCCTCACTCCCCGCCCCCTCCGCGAACCCCCAACTCTCCGCCCCGAAAAAGTCCACGCCGACCTTCTCCCCCTCCGAAGTGACAGTCCTCTTCGTTCTCGGCGGCCCCGGCGCCGGTAAGGGCACGCAGTGCGCCAAGCTCGTCTCCGACTACGGCTTCACCCACCTCTCGGCCGGCGACCTCCTCCGCGCCGAGCAGGATCGCCCCGGCTCCCAGTTTGGCCAGCTCATCAAGGACTACATCAAAGACGGCCTCATTGTTCCCATGGAGGTCACCGTCCAGCTCCTCGAGAACGCCATGACCGCCACCATCCAGGAGCAAGGGAACAAGCGCTTCCTCATTGACGGCTTCCCCCGCAAGATGGACCAGGCCGTCAAGTTCGAAGAGTCGGTCTGCCCCGCCAAGCTCGTCCTCTTTTACGACTGCCCCGAGGCCGCCATGGAGAGCAGGCTGCTCGAGCGCGGCAAGACGAGCGGCCGCGCCGACGACAACGCCGAGAGCATCCGCAAGCGCTTCAGGACCTTTGTCGAGACCAGCATGCCTGTCGTTGACTATTTTGAGAAGGAGGGCCGCGTTGTCAAGCTCGACGCGACGCCCTCGCCCACGGACGTGTACGCCAAGACGCGTGCCGAGCTCTCGAAGCGCTTGGGCATCTGAGTTGGAGGCTCCGGTGAGCTGCACGGTGTTTTGGTTTCATGAGCAAGGTGGATTTTGGTACGCAGACGCATTTTCCAAACCGTGGAGCCGGCGAGGAAGGAGCGTATAGAGAAAAGGGGGTTTGCGTCCACTCTCGAGAAGAGCCTTCGCCTTATATAGCTCGCCCCGAGCATTTTTCCTTCTACTCTGTTCGTGCCTTGTATACCTATAGATACTACTGATCACAAAAGCTATAAATTACAGCGTCCATGGACCGTACGGAATTCGCGAGCGACTCCGGTTGTGTCTGTCTCGCTGGAGCTTCCATTGTCTAATCTGGGCTGGCCGCTGGTAACGTCCTACCAAAATCGAAACTTCTCGCGCTCGACAGACCACAGGTCAGTCACCGTTGGTCGGCAGATTCGATCGTCCAAGCCTGTCTTTTCCAACGTCTTCAAATATCGAAAAGCTGGTCCTGCACGACCTCCCTCAACTCCCGCCGCCTCTGCTCTGCACTGCCGCCAGCTCGACAAGTGGATCGGCGATCGGCTGACACGGCTGACAGACAACCAAGACACAGGATTGCATTACCGGAGGCTGAGTTGATGGTATAGAAACCACATTTGCATGCCGTACTATCACATACGACCATACCCACTGGAGAACTCGGGATCCCGTCCGCTCTCCCATAGATAAGCCAGTGAGGGCCGGATTAGTAGTTGGGTCGGTGACGACCAGCGAATACCTGGTGTTGTATGTCATTTTTGCCCTCATACCTCTCAGTAGGGCTCAGGAGCAATTGGGGCGGTCAACGACTAGCATGCTCAATGCTAGAAAGGGAGAAAACAGTGCCAGCAGATGCAGTATGAGTGGACACTTACAAGACGGAGCAGTCACGGCCGACGAAGATAGGAAGACAAGGGAATAGCATACAGCAATAGAGCTAAATCCGAAGCCACGACAGGCATCAAAGAAAGGTCGGCAGCAGAGGCAACTGGTCCCCAAAGTCCTTAACAGTAAGATGTTCTTAAGCCACGTGTAGACGTGTCCGCGCGGCCTTCATCAGCTCTATAACTGCGGCCCGAAAAAAAGTTCCCTTCTTTCTCCTCGCCGTAATTACATAAACGCGTGTGGTTTTTGTCTGGGTTCCCGTCCCGCCATGAATCGCTTCGCATTTTTTCCCCCTCCAATGTCCTTGGCCACCCCTTTTCCCCCATACCATACAAAAATGAGGCGTTACGAAGGGGTTGGTGTCGCAAGAGAAACGGAGGCTAAAAATAAGTCGGGGAAGCCCTCGTCATCTCTCGTCCGGCGCTCTCAAACTCTCCACCTTCCAACTTTTAGTCGTCGTTATCCGTCCTCTCCTTGGGCTCACGCGGCTCCCGGGGCTCACGAGGCTCTCTGGGCTCTCTGGGCTCTCTAGACTCGCGCTGGTTGTCGCCGCGACGGATCTGTCTCTGGTGGCGGTTGCCGCCGTCCTTATCGGCGTTGAGCTTGCGCTCGGCTTCTTGGGTCTCACGCTCCTTCTGCGCCTTGGCGTTCGCCTGCTCCTTGCGGATGACGTCGTGCAGGTTGGAAAGGGTGCCCTTCCAGCTGTCCAGACGGGTGGCGAGCTCCTGCCATTGCCTCGTGCCGAAGACGCGGTAGGTGACCTTGTGAACGAGGAAAACCTGGTCCTGCTGGGACAGCTTACCCTCGACTAGGCCAGCGCGGATGACGTCGATGGCCCACATCTCGACGTCGGAGGCGGGAACCTGAAGGGCCTTCGCGACGGCCGAGTATTCGATGCGACGGCTGGTGGTCTGGGCGGCCAGGGAGGCGAAGGTGAGGAGGCGCATCTTGCGGTGGAGGCGGTCGTGGTCGAGCTTCTCCTGCTCAAGCCATCCCTGGTGCTCGTCGTTGAAGTCGTTGTAGTCCTCGAGATCCTGCTCGGCAAAGATATCGAGGAGCTGGGAGTAGATGGGCTGCGTCTCGCTCAGATTCTGGATGGTAGGTATGCTGCGGATGTCGTTGAAGAGGTAGTGTGAGTTGGACAGCAGGGCGTCGCGGACAGCGCGGAGAGACAGGCGCTGAGCGTCCTCGGAGCCGATGTCCTCCTTGTCGTCGGCGTCGAAAGTGCGCAGGGCCTTGAGGATGTACTCGTAACTCTCCCTAAGTTGGGTGATGATATCAGCATGCGGGTATTCTGCAAACGATCTGTCTGATGCGAGACTTACTCCTCCTTGCCGGCCTCCTTGGCGACCTCGGCAATTTCCTCGTACATCTGCCTCTGGTACTCCTCGCTGGTGGCCCAGTCCTCAAACCAGACGGGAATGTGCTTGAGGTAGGGCTGGATGTGGTCGAACAGGGCGTTGGCCTTGAAGAAACGAAGGATAGCCATGAAGACGTTGAAGCGGATCGGGTTCTCGGAGGGGATGAGGTTGAAGATAGTGCTCAGGGCGTTGAGGCTGAGACCAACACCATTGACGGGGCTCGAGGTGATGGGCTTGGAGAAGGCCTGGCACAGAGTCGGGAGGTGCTTCTTGGGATCCTCGGACTGCAGGACGAGGTGAACCATGAGGTTCGAGGCCGCGGTGAACTCCTTCTCGGGGACGGAGGACAGGGCGGTCGATGCGCGCACAAGCTCGGCCAGAACATCCTCCTTCTTGGCTTCGTTTTCGATGAGAGGCTTGACCTTTTCGGCGATGTGAAGGTAGTCGGCCATCTCGCGGGCGAGCTCCTGGAAGGAACCGTCCACAAAGATCAGCTGCGGCTGCGCCTGTTGCTTCGCTCCCGCCGCCATGATTGCTGATCCGGTTCTGTTGGGCGAGGTTGACACGACGTAGACCTAAGGGCACGTTGTTGGGTATGCGGGCGGAGTTGGCAAATTTGGGAAGAGGAGTAAGGAGGGCCCTTCGGAAAAAAAGAGAATGCGAGAAGTGTGGCGTGTCAGTACTCTATGGAAGGAACGAAGACAGGGGGTCGGTCTGTCCTGCGGTGAGTCGTCTTGCGAAGCCCGTTCGTTCAGATGGAGGGGTGTCTGTCTGTCTGGTGGTGGATTCCCCAAAGCAATTTTTTCGGCCACCGCGATTCTGTGCGAGAACGTACCGCTAACCCCTCTGTGGGGCTTAGGCGAAGGCCCCGACCCGCGGTTACCTTCTCCGTGCAACCCCCCACCTCAGCACCTGCTGGATCACGGCTTCCGTTTATCATCCGGAGCCGGGGTTGCGGAAGCTCCCGAGACGATTGCTTCATCCCGTCTGTAGCTGAGGCTGATACATTGATTCAAGTAGCCGCCATCGACAGTCATCTGCAAATTGAAGTGAAGCTTAAATGAAGCGTTCCGAGCTGATGCTCTCCTATCCAGCCGCAATTAAGTAATGTATAAAGTTATTTCCCACCAACACAACGCCAAACTTTTGTCGCGTCCTTCCTTTGCTATCGCATGGAACATCTGCCCAACTACCCTGCCCGGTCATTATCCCACCTTACAATGACTCCATTCATCGGATATATAGTCTGGGTAACTTCAAGAATCAAGACAAAGAAAAACCAAGCGAAGCACCAACAGTGTTCTCGAGCACAACATGTGCCGTAATCATGCTGTTGGTAATGCAAGCGCCATCGTTATTAAGCCCCTCAGACCCTCTTGCCATTCTTCTCCTGACCCGCAATGTCGGTCTTCGAGTAGATGCTATCCCCGTCAGCGCCGAAAAGGGGCTGGTCACCCTTCCCTCCCATTTCCACAAACTCGCCTACACTCCTTTGCGAGTGCGGATCGGCCTCTTTGGGTGTCATCTTTTTTGTCGTGTTCTTGGAGTAGATTTTGACTGGCTTCTGCTTCTCTTGGCCACCAGCCCTAGTGGCAACCTGGATAGAGTTCAATGTGCTGAGAAGAGTTCGTTCTCTCGTCACGCCCCGTCTCTCCATCCCCAGGCCCTGAAGACCACCGACCAAGCCGTCAGTGCTGTCGTTGACGTTGGGTTGGTTCTGCGTCATCCAAGGATGGTCAAGGCACTGGTCGATGGTGAACCGCTTCTCGGGTTCCACCACGAGCATGGAATCAATCAGGTCGACTAAAACGGTGTTAGCCTTTCAATAACCAGCCATCGCCACGCAGGTCACTTACGAGCCGGGTCCCCGACCGAATCCCAGTATGGCGAAGGATAGTCGAATCGGCCACTCTTAATCTGCTGCGACAACGTGTAGGGAAACTCTCTGGAGTAGAGTTCGTCCGAGAATGGCGGGAAGCCACACAGGCAGATGTACAGGACGACACCGAGTGACCAAACGTCCACAGCTTTGGTGTACTTGCGGTGCCTGCCTTCAGCCAGGATCTCGGGTGCCACGTAGCTCGGTGTCCCGCAAAGAGTGGTCGTGAACGACTCCTCACCAATAATCTTGGCCAGACCGAAATCGGCCAACTTGACGTGGAGCTCCTTGTCGACCACCAATATGTTTTCTGGCTTGATGTCTCGGTGGACGATGTTGCGGTCATGCTAATGTCAGTTAGCCTAGTAGCAGAGAGGGTTGCGGTGGAAGCACTGACCAGATACTTGATCCCCTGGAACAGTTGCGTGAACAATTTGCGCGACTCGTCTTCCGTGAGCTTCTGCTTCATCACAATGAAGTTGAAGAGCTCGCCCTCTGGCGCCAGCTCCAGCACGAGGTAAACGGCATTCCTCTCGTTGAAGGTGTCATTAAGGCACAACACGTTCGGATGGCTGACGCCCATAAGAACTGCAATCTCCTGTTGCAAACCCTCTTGTTTCGACCTCTCCTCCATACCGGCCGTCTTTGTGAAAATTTTGACGGCATATCGCTGGCCAGTGGACTTTTCGACACAGAGGAAGACCTCGGCGAAATGACCCTTTCCAAGCTTTTCTAGTAATGTGTACTGCTGGAGGAAAGCGCTCGTCTGCCGGCTCTTTGGGTATCTGAATATGAAACGAGCCTTGTCGAGCACGGCAATCTCATCTAGCTCTTGGAGCTCTCTCCGCTTGTTACGACCTACATTGGCCTCATTCACAAAGGTTCCGTTGCTTGACAAATCCTCGAGAATAGCCACCGTGTCGCCACCTTTATTCTCAGTAAAAAGAAGGCAGTGCCGATTCGACACGACCGGATCGTCTACCACAATGTCTGCGTTGTGTCAGCATTGCCGCGCCTTCCATCTAGCTTTGGTAACGGTGATGAAGGACATACCGCATTCCGGATGGCGTCCGATCAGGTAGCCGCCCGAGGCGATACCCTTGACTTTTGTGCGCTCGTATGCCTCCTCCTCTTTCTTCAGCGGCGACTTGCCCTTGATATTTTCTGGCGCCGAGTCTTTGGCTTCGAGCTTGTCTGGCATGGGGCAGGCTGCCCTCTTCTTCATGACCAATGTCTTGCCATACTTGGTATCGTGCGGGAAAAGGTATCCCCAGACGCCCTCCTTGACCTCATCCTCGACTTCATCGGAAAGGGCATTCTTAGGCTCTGTCTGGTATTGCGAGAAAGCCTGGGTGTCCTGGGGCGGAGAAGAAAGGTCGTTCAGCGCCTGGGACTGGGACGAGTCGTCCTTTCCGCGGTGGTTGACCTGGCTGGGGCGTCCTTCAGGTGGCGTCGCTGTAGGCTCCTTGTAGAGTTCGTCGAAGTCGCCGTCCTCGTGGGATGTTCTGGTGACGGGCGAGGGAAGCTGCTGCTTATGGGAAACCGGGGTCTTATCGGCGTCGGTTTGTCTCTCAGAGCGGCGGGGCTTTTTCGCGTCCAATTCTGTTTCTGGCAGAGAACCCTTTGGTAGAGAAAGACGTTTTAGGATCGCACACCAGATGGCCGGGCAGACTAATAAGCGACTCACTCTTTGACGTTTCAATTGGCTCTTTTCGGTATTCGGAGGAGCCATGGCCTCGGAGCAAAAGAACGGTTACGGCTTGTTTCGGAGGTATTGGAACACGGGTGGTCTCGGGCAGGTGATGGAAGGCAACACAAGAGATACGAAATAAGACAGATGGATGAGTGAATACTGGATCCGCGGATGAATTGTTGCGATCCGATCGGTCTAGGTGCACGACGAACCGAGCCAGAAGCGGGTTCGTGCACACAAAAGTCGGGGTATAATGCGTACAACGGTGAATACGGAGAACAGGCCTTGATGGTGATGTGCGGATGGTGCCTAAGGGAGCTTCGCGGACAGCGAGGCTCTCATTAATAAACCAGGACAACGGAAAGGCGAGGCCGAAGGAGAGGGTGCCTAGGAGCTACTGGACCGGGACTTCCAAGCGGACCTGAACCTGGACCTGGACTGGACCCGGGAAGCCTAGGTAAGGTGAGGTGAGGTGAGGTCAGGCCAGGCCAGGCCAGGGTATGGTCCCTACCTACTGAGGTGGGTATCCGCACAGCACCTGCGAGGGAGGGAAGGGTACTAAGGTACGGATTAGAAGCACGCCTTGGTGAGAAGAGGTACTTCGGCTGGCTTGTGTCTATAGGTAAGGTAATTAGTACCTGTACTGCCCGTCCCATCCGTCCTGTGAAGGAATTCTGGGTAGGGAAATGCTCCCTGCCTTGATTTGCTTTGTGTGGCGCAGTGCGAGCTGAGGGCGTTGCCTGCTGCCAACTCTTCCCCCCCCTGGGTGCTGAAGGCGGGAGAGGGAGAATCGAGAAGTGGAAGATGCCGCCCAGAGTCTTCCACCTCGATCTGCGGAAGCCTTCGATCTGGAAGTACTCCGTATCAGAAGCCAGGGCTCTGTGAAGCCGAGTCGCTTGCTCGGATCGGGGTTGAGTGGATCTTCGAGCAGGCGAGGTCACTGGCAGTAGGCGATGACTGCAGGCGCAAGACCCTATTCGCCTGTGACAGTGACTGCGCGTGGCTGTTGCTTTCGTAGGAATGGGCTGGGAGAAACCTAGCGGGCTGCAGCCTGGGTATGCGGCCCCTTGATTATCCCGTCTTCGTCGACTGGACGTTGACTGAGTGCTTTATTGTATGATTCTTGAATCGTCGCTTCTTCATCAATGGCTCCTATTAAGTAGATGAGCTGAGCTGTCCAGGGCTTGGGGCGTAAGGTCCGTCCGGCCAGAGAGCTCAGCGCTGCAGGGTCGAGGGCGCGGGACACACAAGGCCTTGTGGGGGCGCGAAATGCTTATCAGTTTTACCATGGCACCATGGGATTCGGGATGGGGGGGGGGGGTCTGAAATGACTCTTCCCTTTCTATCCCGTCGAGTCTCGTTTGAACCTCGATCGCGATTGCGGGGCGTTTTCTACCGACGCAATATTTCCATACTCAGGCCTCCGTTACCACGTGAGGCCCTCCGATGACACCGTCGCGATGACGACGTCTGTTCCAGGTGGAAGCGAGTTTGGTTCGTGACCTTGTGCTCCTCCCGTCCGCCGACCACATTCCCTATCTTTAGCCCACACCGCCGTCACAGATGACAGTCCCGTGGATCAGTAGCGTTGTTCTTGTTCGCGCTTTGCACACGAAGAGAATCCGACATTTTGTTCAATGGCCACCAGTTGCCGATCGCCTAATTCCTCCGAACCCGTTTCGTTCCTGCTTTAGCAGAGACGAGAGAGACAAGAACCGCCGGCTCCATCACCTCTGCAACCGCTGGCAAGTTCCCTCTCGCATTGTGAAACAAACTGATCCAGGATTCTGGTGCTGTCATCTCAACTCTGGCTCATCCAAGACATATCGTCACGCGTTGCCTAGCGGCCTCGCCTGGTCCCCGCCCATGGGGAAAGATGCCCACCACCCATCACATGTGACCTCATAATCGTCTCGGTTCTTTCTTAACGGTTGGAGTCTCAATACGTCCACTTTCTTCCTGTGCAAATGACGCGGCGTGATCCGTACCCACAGCCCACGTGGCTGAACAAGATGAGTATTACCTATTTTCAAGCCTTTTTTACTCTTCTCTTCCCCTTTTTTCCCATTGGTTCCCGTCCTTAAGAACAAGAGAGACTGAGGGCCTTGATGGATGCAAAATCAAGGTGCAAAGCTAGTAGATGAGCTCACAAGCAAAGCTAGCCATCCTCCGCAAAGGTATTACAGATCACCGGATACATATCAGGGATACTGTCATCATTTAGTTGTAGTAATAGTCATCAAAGAATTGGACCTGCTTGGATATCAGATAGTGTTAGTTTCATCACTCATTACTATTACTATCCATACACACAGACAAACAAATGCAAACACACACACACATACACACACACACACACACACACACACACAACCAGCAGTCAGCTCTGTCACTGCCATGAGCCTCAATCTTTCCAATCGAGAGCTTTCCTCCAATGTCTGCCTCAGCGCGGACTCTCGCTACTAACAAGGTGCATGCCACATGCAAGAACTTTTGTGGCCCTTGGGTTCCATCCTGGTGTGCGGAACATGGCATTTCATGCCTTTTTGGAGCCAATGCCAAAATGCCCTCATTCATCATCACACTCGTAACAGCAAGCATTTGCATGCTCAACCTTCTCAAACCTCTGTAGATGAGGAGCCACTGCGCCTTCGCTGGTATGCAGATGCGAAGCACATATCCCACCGTGCCAGCCGCTCCATGCGGGTCGATTGCTACCTTTCCGGAATGGGGCTCTTGGCCAGGCGACCTCCAGCACTTACTCGCTTCTGAAGGCGAGCTTCTCTCTCTCGCTGAAACTTCTCGTTCGGGCTCACGGTTCCGGGTAGTGACCCGATCGTGTCGCTGGAGAAGCCCGTGTTGCGACCTCGCTTCTCTTCTATGTAGAGTTTCGCGCTGCGGCTGAGGGGAAACGCCGGCATCGCGGCAGGGATTTCGGCTCCGTTTTGTACAAGCATCTCTGCGACTGGGAACGGAACCATTCTCTCCGCCTCCGATGGCTGCACGGGAATTGGCGAAGGTGACGCAGGATCCGCCGCAGCTAGTGCCAAGAACACCGCGTGTGTGCCTCGAGACCTGTCCGTCACGTTGGGACTTGCTTTGAGAGCCAAGGCGTATATCACCTGCTGGATCTCGTTCTTTTTGATGGCTGCCAGTAGTGTGTCTTCGGGAGTGGGATAGCGTGAGAGAGTTGAGGAAATGGGCTCCACGAATGCCCTCTCAACGTACTTGGCGGTAATGAACCTCAGCCGCTGCTCCCTCGTTGCATGGGGCCCCGGCTTCACCCCGGGCCCTAGCTTGGCCTCCCAGATCATGTTTGATACTCTATTTCCAACAAGAAGGAGAAGCTCGACGATATCGGCCGTGAAGGAATTGATATCCAAAGTTAGTGACCGGACCTTGCTGATGTGTGTGCCGAGGGAGCGGTGGATGCCGCTGCATTCAATGCATACGATGATTGCCAGATTAATCGACACCCATTCGACTTTGGTGCCCGATCCGCAGTCAGCGCACCAGCAGTTGCCCTGGTCATTATCGCGGACCATTTGCAATATCTTGTCGGGGTTGTCGTCGTAGGTTGAGCTGGGGGATCGATGCGCCGTCGGCCGCGCACCGACTGTTATTCGGCGTACTGGCGCTCCGCTGCTAGAGTGCGAGTGATGGCTGTTGTGGCCGACAGAGGGGCTCTTGCCCGTCAGAACAGAGCCGATGTCTTTTCTCATGGGCGTCGAATCGCTCGAAGCCGAGCTTGGCCCCGACTTGTCCCTCGCCACTCGTCCTTCCACAGCGCTTTGGAGCGCATTGTTGATGGCAAGGATCCAACTGTTCATATCCTCCTCGGATGTTGCCTGGTAGACTCGCTTGTAATGCGGTGTGATGACCTCAAAGCAGAAACGACGCTCCGCATTGCGGGCCTCTCGTACTGAAGCCATTCTCAAATCAATGGGATCCATGTGGAGATCCAACTTCTGCTTCCAATTACTGTACTCCGACAGTTTGCCCTGGTCGAGCACAATCCAAAATCTGCCAAACAAAATCAGTATGCGGAAAGACGGATTATCTCGGAATAAGCGCTTACTTATGCCAGCCCTGTTTATTCAGATTGCGAGGATCGACGTGGTTGCCGGGCTTGCTAAGGGACCACAGCAAGCCTTCCTTGCGATGTGCACTGTTTGAGCCTACCAGCCCATAGTCTTTCTCTTCCAAGTCACGGATGCCCTTGAACTTGGATGCTTGTGCAGGACTGCTGACGACGGAACTGCCTAAGCTGCCAGGGGATCTGGAGAGGTCGGGAGACGCAATAGCCACGGTTGAACTGGATCCTGATGGCACACCGACTTTCAGCTGGGAGCCTGTGCTATCGGCACGACCGAGCTCGCCGTCGGATATGTACGCGTTCCCATTTGAGCCTGCGACTGGCCCCGCGCTGGTGCCAGGAGCTGGGGTTGGGTCCGGCTCAGTGTACGGTTGATTTCCTTTTTCGAGGAGTCTTCGCTTTTCCTCCCTTTCGCGTCTTTGATACTGGTACTCTTTGTCGGCCTCTTGAACCTCACTAGAAAGAGCCTCCAGTTGCGGCAGGAGCAAGTCGATTTTCTTGGCGGCCTCGAGAAACGCGTTCGTCTGGGCGTCTGCGTACCTCGTCAAATGAGACAAGACCTCTTGCTCCTTGCGACCGCCGTGGAGGTCTTGCATGAAGCTTGAATAGTCAAATCGCTTAAGCTCGAAATTGCGGCGTTTCGTCTGATACTTTGAGTCACTCTCAGCGAGTTTCTTAGCCTTGACTGAGTCGTGACGCTGGCCGAGGTATCGCGACACGTATGCGTAGTAGTCTTTGCTTTCTTCTTCAAAATCTCGCTTCTTGGACTCCGCCTGCTTGATATCGACCGTGTAAAACTTGTCTATCGGATCGATGACGATACGTTTCAGGTTGACCGTGTTTTGCCGCTCATAGGACAGAATCTCCCGGGCAATCTTGTCAAAATAATGCTCAATGGCTGGCTGCACAGCATTGGCATTTGTCGAGGATGCTTCCCGAAGGGCGTCGATGAACTCGGAGAATATTTTGTTGGCCTCATTCTGGGCCTCGTGTGCTTGCTTGGCCATTTTGAGGACGCGTTTCATCTGCGTGCGCATGTTGCCGGTCTTTTGCTCCAACGCCTTGATCGTCGCCCGGAAGACGGGGCCGTCATCTGGGACGAGAACATCGTCGGTAGGCTTGGGGCACGCTACGTCAACTTTGACAGGTTCTTGGGGCGGCGGCTGTACAGGCAGCAGCGTGGAAGACGAATAGTTACCCGGCAAGGGTGACAACGGCTCCTCCAATAACTCGGCATTGCTGATTCGGGAGTCGACAGACTGCGATGAGGCAACTCGAATCTTTGGGGGTGCAGTGAGGAGAAAGGGGGGCGAAGGCGAGTTGGGATGGCTCAGCGGCAGACTGGCATCTAAATGGGTCGTCAATGACGGGCTGCGGTCAGATGGAACGGAGCACTAAGACTTACTTGATACGTAATACGAGAAGCTGGCCAGTGTGTGAAGACGGTGTGCGCGAGGGTCATACTCGACGAACTGCTTGGTGTTAGAGACTGCAGGGCAACTCAAGCCAGGATGCCAACCTACGCTGCAAGAATTGCGCCATCCGCCGCCCCTGTCCTCGACGTTCTTTGGCGGTTTCCATTTCCATGTCCATTCGAAAGACACCGAGGGAGTTCCTCCGGTTCCAAAATCACCAACCAACTCAACATTGGCATTTTTGTGGAGGTTCGGGTCGGCATGAAACTCGCGGGTCACCAAGTTCTCTACTTCTCGCGGCGTGGAAGCATACACGTAGGTCAGTCCGCTAATCTGAGTGTCGACGTTGGCGACGGTTTCGGTAGCGCCGCTGGTAACGAACTGCTGTGCCTGGCGGATGATAAAGGTAAAGGTGAAGACAAGCTCCTCGTCGTGCGCGAGCTTGATGATGAAGTTCGGTACGCCGCCTGGACTGGTGACGACTTCAGTATCCTGAAAATGCGCACGTCAGTGGACAGAAGGCGAGGCGGGATAGATCCGATGGTGCGCCGACAAACCTGGACGTATTCTATAGGGCTGCCGTCTCCGAGAGGACGGGAGGCAGATACTCTGGTGGCAGGAAATGCGTTTGGAACAATATTTATGGCAGAACGCCTTCGGGGATTGGAGATGACGAGGGAGGATATGGATACTGTGCTGAACAGTTAGCGGACGACAACTGCGCAAGGCTGCCTGCGTGCATGAACAGGCAAGCAGAAGCAGCTCTTGATATGAAGGGGAGGTCGCACGTCGATTTTGGTCTCTGAGATAGAGAGTCGCGCCATCGTCGGGCTTGCTACTGACGATGCCCATGTTGTAAAACTCGTCAACGTTAACGGCGCATGAGGGTGAGAATTGCTGTCGAGGTTGTGGCTGGAGGAGAGCCTCTGGTATCGCGGGCAGGCTTCGCAGCGCGGGGTCGCAACTCGGCCAGGATCATTGACATTTGGCGGCGCAAGACAAGGCCAAGCCACACCCACGAGGAGGCGGTTCGCAACAGTGGGCTGGGCGGCCAACTTTTGGACGACTGGGAATACGCGCAAGGTCTATAAAGAGAAAACGAACAATGATATCGGGTACGGTTGAAGAAGCTAAAATGACGGAAGAGTGGCACTGGTGGGAAAACAGACAAGTAGAGTCGGAGAGTCATGAACGAGTAGTGGTCTAGCTCGACGTTTTGCGATATCAAAAAACGAACGCCAGGAGGTGAACGGAAACCGGGCTGCAGCACGTCTGCCTCAGAGGCCTGCCACTAAGCATGTCTGGTGCAGCACGTTAATGGCCTGCAGAGAGCGGGGGACAGTTGCTCATCGGATGGACCTCTCTCTACCTACCTACCCGGACGGGGGGGGGGGTTTCAACAGTAGCTGGTTTGGCTGTTCCTGGTAAAGGACTAACTTGCTCATGTTAGGTACTGTTCGGAA
>MASP02000284.1:0-17889 GCA_001693025.2 Colletotrichum lindemuthianum | reverse complement strand
TTACTAGACTATTTAGTTAAATATAAGGTTAATATTTAAGTTACTTAAGTAGTTAAAATAAACCTTAAGAATATTATCTTTAAGTATAATTAAAAAAAACCCTACCTATATATACTATAGAATACTAAACTTAAAGTAGTAATTATAAAATATATAGATTTTTAACTTAAGAATATTATAGAGGTTTCCGCTATATTTTATATTCTTATTATATAATTTTATAAAGTCTGTAATATATTTAGTAGATATATTATCAAAAGAGATAGTAGTAATAATATATAGGGAGCGTTCTTAATATCTAGATTAGTTTTAGCTATAGTTTTAGTAATCCTCTTAATATTAGAGAGACCTTAAGATAGTTAAATAGGAGGCTAGTTAGACTAATAGTTATAATAGAGGTTTCTCACCCGAGGCTGTATATATATAGGCTAGCTAGTTTGGCGGCAAGTATCTCTCTTTCACTACTTATAGTAAGAATATTATTAATATAATACTTTCAATCTTTAGCTGAATATTATAGAAAAGTAATATAAAGTTTAACTTTACTATTATAAGGTTATTAAGCTACTTAGGATACTTCTTAAGATTAATTTTAAGGGTATTATAGTATTTATTAACTCTATATTTCTTTAATAATTTATAATTTAAACTCTTTTTACTACATAAGCTAGTATAAAACTATATAAATTTATTTACTATTTATATTAATCTTAATTCTATAGGCTATAAGGTAGTCTCTAAACTAACAGTTAATATATAGGTTAGTAAGTTACTGTCGGTTACGCTATGCCGTAGGATATACAGTAACCGTACGCGATGCCACGTATGTAGTGGCATGCCCTCTAGGGTCCACTAGCTACGGGTGCCCGGCACCTGGCGCCAGCTGTAGCCGAATAGCGTAGCAATTAGTAAGTAATTGCCACGCTATAGATCTAGAGCCTTATATAGTGCTATACGCCACGTAATATAGTAATAATAAGAACGATTTACTATACTAGTTTGTATCTGTATAACGAGATTATATATAGTATGTAATTACCCTGATAATTAAACTAACACTAATAAGTAGTTAATCTAACTATTATACTACTCTACTATAGATCAGTAAAGCTTATTACGCTAGAAGAAGTAATTGTAAAACCCTACACCTAAGGTCTATATAAGGTAAAAGATCGTAAGATTATTATTTAGATACTTCAGACTCTCCCTACTTTATAATCTTACTGGAAGCCTCTAAATTATATACTAACTCCTTAAGGAGACTATTATTAAGATTTAAGATTAAAATCTCACTATAGTTAAAATTAAAATACTTCCTATAGCTTTACTGAGATTTAAGATTAGGCTCTTAATATTAATAATTAGAGTATATTTAGTAAATATAATAACTATTTTTAAGTTTCACTAGATTTTTAATATTAGAGATTTATAGTATCTCTAGTTTTAACTTCTTAAGAAACTTATATAGCTTCTTAAAAACTCTTCCCCTACTCCTCTCTATATAGATTCAGTAAAATTAATAATCCCCCCTTACTCTATATCTAACTAGCTTTTATAATAATATCTAATATAGCCTCTAAGGTTAAGATATTCTTATTAAATATCCTTACTCCCACTCTTATAATAATAGCTTATATAGATATTATTATACCTATAAAGATCTCCCACTACTTAGATATTAAGTTATTTAGGAGGATTTAAGATATTAACTATACTAATATTATACTAAATAATATTATATAAATTTCTAACTATATTACCTACTATATAGCTTTATATAAAAAGCTAGAGATATATAGGTAAAAGTTCTTTTAAATATTCTAAAGTAATTTTAAGGATTAGTCTGAAATAATATAGTAACTTAGCTATATAGTAATTATATATTATTTTAGAGACTACTTTATAAACTATAGAGTGAAGATTCTAATTACTAGTAGTTATATTTATATCTATTTTCTATTATTTACTAACTAAGAAAACTTTAATATATAAACTCTTAAAGATATTATAGAGATTAGTAAATAATATCTAGCTCTTAAAACTAACCTAAAATACTTCCCTAACCTCTTTAATAATATAATATCTACTAAATAGTATCTAATATTATCCTCCTATAAGGTTAAACCTAAAGCTGAAAATATAATATTAGTAGTATTCTTACTATAAGAGGTTGAAAGGAGATATTTATAGCTAACTTAAGTAGCTTATATACTTATAGTATAAAATAAGAAACCTCTAATATAAATATTAGTCTTACTAGCCTCTTATTTAACTATCTTAGAGCCTCTCTAATATTAAGAGAATTACTAAGACTCCAGCTGAAACTAACCTAAATATTAAGAATACCCCCTATATATTACTATTATTACTACTTTTAATAAAATATCTACTAAATATATTCCAGACCTTATAAAATTATATAATAAAAATATAAAGTATAGTAGAAACTTCTATAATATCCTTGAATTAAAAATCTATATTTTCTATAATTACTACTTTAAGCTTAGTATCTTATAATATATATAAGTAAAACTCTTTTTAATCTTACTTAAAAATAATATTGTTAAGTTTTATTTTAACTACCTAAGTAACTTAAGTATTAACCTTATATTTAACTAAATAGTCTAATAGATTAAAGATTATTTTAAGAATAATAAGAATTAACAGCTTTACCTCTCTAACTAGCAAAATACTATCTTTCAAAATATTATTACTAAAAACCCTAATAAAAGCAAAAAGGAAGCTTTTAAGCTTCTAATCTCAAAACTTATATATATCTAAAAAACCTTCCCTACTAAAATCTAAATAGATAATATCCTCTACCTCTAGCTTATAAGTATATACTATAGTATATTAGAATACTAATTAACTTTATTTAGTTTTATAGTAACCTCTCAGAGTCTTTATAACTAATTAAGATTTACTATAAGTAATATCTTATTAATCTAAAAAATATAATATATATAAGATAATAAAGATAACTACTAGAAGGTAGCTAGAAACTAATTTAAGATTAATTATTTATATAATTTACCTTAAAGTAACTTTTAAGACTATAGCTATACTTCTATATATATAACCTTACACTCTAAGTGGATATTACTTACCTCTAATATCTATATATAGTTATACTAATTAAAAATACTATTTATATAGTAAACCTAGTTATTAGTCTATAAAGTATACTCTTAAGGAGAGATATACTTTATTTAATAGATATAAGTTAACTACTAACTCTAAAATATACTCTATAGTAGTATACTAAACTTTCCTTATAAGCTATAAAAATATTAATAATCTTAATAATAATAGCTTTAAGGTTCTACTAGAAGCTAATATTAATAAAGATATTATTATATAATACTAAATAGATATTAATCTTAAGGAGAGCTACTCTATAGAATCTACTTTAGAGATATTTTTAATATTATTTTATAGTAAAAAGCCTATCACTTTAGATAGAGGTAAAATTAATAGAATCCTCTAAGATTAAGTAGTAGTCTATATTCTCACTAAAAATATTACTATTAATAGTAAACTTATAGATAATATTACTACCTCTATATATATATATTTATATTTAAAAACTACTATTTAAATATTATATTTTAAGCTATTCTATCTAACTTAAATACTACTAGCTTCTAAACTATTAGATACTTCCAGTTTACTATATTAAAATAGTTAGTTCTTCTCTCTATTATTCTTATATCTCTATAAAATAATTTAATTATAATATACTTCAGAGAAGTAGCTTCTATTATAATATTTAAAATAGTTAATATATTTATACTACTTAATATTATTATATTTTATATTATCCCTTATAATATATCCTTCCTCCTCTATCTTACAGATATAGATTACCTTAGTATTATAAATAATAATATCTATAATAAGCTCCACTAAAGTAAAAAGATTATATTTATTATTTAAAAATAGAAATATCTATAGATACTTCTTAATAAGGAGAGAATAATTACTTCTATATATCTTATAGAGATAGAGATATAGAGACTTTACTGCTACTTTAGATATCTAGCTATAGTATACCTCTATAATATCTTCACTAAGTTAGAATATTCAGTTAAATAGTATACTTTTAAAGCTCTTAAGAGATATTACTATTACTACTAAATATATAGTATAGCTTCCTTATATTTCTAATTTATTACTTAGAATAATATTAACTTTAACTTTAAGATTATTATTAATATTATCTATATTAATAACTATAATATACTCTATATTATTAATATTACTATAGTATTTAACACTACTTAATTTTTACTTAATATATTAGTAAAGATAATATAGGAGGCCCTTGAGATATATTAGATTAATATATACTAGAGCTCTTCTAATTTTATTACTACTAATATAAATATAATCTTTTAATCTAAAAACTTCAGATTAGAAGTAAAAACTATAGGATTTATAATTTATATTATATTTATTAAAATATATAATAATATTAGTAAAGTTAAGTATTACTATATATTCCTCTACTATATATATAAGATTTACTATATAGAGCTTCCTACTATTACTTAAGAGATATTCTTTCAGATAGTATATAAAGTAATTAATAATACCACTAGTCTAAATAGCTTTATATTTATACTACTTGTTTCTAGAATATACTTACATTTTATAGAAGATTCAGCTTTCTCTCTAGATATTATTACTTAAGCTTAAGCTATATATAAAGCTATAGAAGAGGTCCACTATAAGTATACTAAGTATACTATTAATACCACTTTAGTAATATATAATAGCTTCAATATCTCTTATATAATAATCTTTCTTCTCCAGACTCTTATATATATATAGTAAGAGAAAAAAAGCTATTAAAAATATACTCTCTTATTACTACCTATAGTGAAACCTATATTCTTAAGCTATCTTATAACTTTCAAGAGTTTTAGTTAATAGCTATAAAATTAAGCTTTAAAAGTAATAAATAAGAGATTAATAATAATATAGCTAAAGTTATAGCTTTATAAAAACTAGTATTTTTAACTTTATATATTAACTTTCAGTTAGACTAAAGATCTCTAAGTAACCTAATAGTAAATAGAAACCTATAACTTTATATAGCTACTTTAATTTTATTTATAACTATCCTTAAGCCTCTAAATATATAGCTAATACTTTATACTACTTCTACCTTAAGAGATAATAATATCCTCCCCCTTCTAGTAATTAGTAATTTACTATATTAACTATAAATAACTTAGGTTACACTAGAGTCTCTAAATTATATAACTTATAGGTATATAGTTAGTTTACTACTTTTAGAGCTTAACTAAGAAGCTTCTTTTATAGTATACCTTACAGCTAAAAAGTAGTTAGATTTAGTATTCTCACTTACTCTCTATATAAAGGATAAAATTATAATATTTAGTTTACTATTTGAAAAGTTAATTAAAAAAAAGGTTAAGAGTATTATTAATAATAATATTATAAAGATTATTTAATATAACTTTATCGTCTATAAAGATTATAAGTACTTTAAGTTTTATATTGTTAATAAGATTAAAAATAAAAATACTAATAAAATATATAAGAAGTTAAGACTTATAATCTAAAGCTTCAGAGACTATAGTAAGTTTAAGATTTTAATATAATTACTAATAATTTAGTAAAGCAGCTAATATTTAATTTTAGCTGTAACTTTAACCCTCCTTAAGTATAAGAGTATAGTAATATAGTTTTATAATATTACCTAAATCTATATTTAAGCTAAAATAGAGTTTATAAAGTTTATTATAGCTAAACTATCCTTCTATCTTAAAAAGTAGTATTTTTTAAACTCTATAATAATTATTATTAAGTTACTTTATAACCTTACTAAAGCTAGAACCTACTAGTAAGTAACTTACTCTATATATTATAAGAAGGAGTTATAAATAAAGACTTTAATATATAATCTATACCTCCTTATCTTATATACTTAAAATAATATCTTTAGCCTTATTAGTATATAAACTGATAATATGTTTAATCTCTCTAATATAGTATCCTCTTACTAAGAAGATAAAAAGCTTAAAAAATCTTATTCAAAGTGAAACTTAAGATTATATTCTTAAAGACTATATTCCTTATATTTAATAGAGGTATTTTATTACTCTATAGTAATTATCTCTATTTATATTAAAAATACTAAGAGTAAAAGCTAGCTTTTATTAATATATATATAGCGTCCGAAATACTTAAGAAGGTATATATTATATAATATATATATAGTATATATCTTACCTCTATATACTAACTAGAAGTTTTATTTAACCTCTCGTATATAATATAAAAGTAATAACCCTTAAGTAATAATATTACTGTATTTAATAAATAGCTTAAGTAGTAAATAGAGTATCTTAATTAAAGCCTTAACTTTATATTATTTAACCTCTCTAAAGTATATTTTTATATTTTTACTAATAATTTCTCTACTAATAATATTAACTTCTTATTTTAACTGGAATTCATAATAATCTTAAGTTTAAAGACTGTAACTAGTAATAATTAGTTTAACTTCTATAATAACTTTATATATTATATATCTACTAAAAATAAGAGAATTATTAGGGGTAAACTTACTTTAGAGATTTATACTATAGTAGCTAGTATAGACTTTATCTATATTATAGCTATATTACTTAAGAAGATCCTTAAATACTAAAAGCTTCTTTAGATCCTAACTATTATATATACTAACTTATATTTACTTTATAAATACTTTATAAAACTTAATATTACTAAAGAGAAATACTTAATAATTAATATTATAATATTAAGGTAGTTATATAAGTATTATAAGTTTTATAAAATATAGTAGATTAATAGAGATAATAATATTACTAATATCTTTATAAAGAATATTCTAAACTATATTCTTAAGAGATTTATTAATTTAAACTATATAACTATTTAAATAGAGGGATAAGTAACTTAAGTAGAGTAGATAAATAGGTATTTAGATATTATTTAGGTAAAAAGATATAGATTATAAAAAGTATTATTTTTTTATGTAAATAGATAGATACTAAAGTATATAATAAAAAGAAAAATTACTAATATTAGTTTCATTATACTGTAAGGTATAGTAACTATATATAATACTATATATATAATAGTATATCCTCTAGAGCCTACTAGCTATAGATACCTAGTATCTGGCGTTAGCTGTAGCTGAATAGTATAGCAATTAGTAAGTAATTACTATACTGTAGATCTAGAGCTTTACGTAGCGCCACGCGCCACGTAACGTAGTAATAATAAGAATAATTTACCATACCAGTTTGTATCCGTACGACGAGATCACGTACGGCGTGCAATTACCCTGACGATTAAACTAACAGTTACTAAGTTTCAATAAGTTACTTCTTAAAGTTACCTTTAAATATCTGAAAAAGTTTCAGACTATAGAAGCTTAAGTAAATATAAAAAGCTACTTAGTATACTATATAGATAGAGATTATTATAAAATCCTCAGCTATAATATTCTTATAGTTAATATTAAGGATTTAGCTAAACAACGTTAGGTTAAAATATTAGTATAGCTTTATAGAGATAGTAATACCAGCTAGTGAAACTATTATAAATATAGAAATACCTAAGGTAGATATTTCACCCATAAAAGTTAATTTAGATATTATTATAAAGGCTGGAGAGGTATAAGGTAAGGGAGGGTTATTAATTTAGCTGGATTCATATAGAGAGGGATAGGGAAAGAGATTTCAAGAGACTATATAGATCTCTCAAGATGTTAAAACTAAAGATACTATAAATCTCTAGCGCTAAAGTAGTCTAATATTACTTAAGGAGGACTATTATATTTACTTAATATACTCCAGTAAGTAATATTAAGAAATATTAATTTAAACTTCTCAGTAGGGTTATATAAAGTAACTTAGTTTAACTAAAGTGAGGGATATTAATTTAAACTTCTTAATAATAGTTTCCTTAAGGGGTTAGTATATTAACTTAGAGGCTTCTAGGAAGATTTAGAGTGTGGAAGGTCTGAAAATCTAAATAATAAATTTCATAATCTTTCACCTTATATAAACCTTAGGTATAGGGTTTCATAATTACTTCTTCTAATATAATAGGCTTTACTAAATTATAATATTGTAGTAACAGTTAGGTTAACCACTAATTAGTGTTAGTTTAATTATTAGGGTAATTATATACTATACGTAATCTTATTATATAGGTATAAACTGGTATTAGGTTTTTGGTTATTATTATAACTATATTATATAATATATAGCGCCACATAAGCCTCTAGATTTACAGTATAATAATTACTTACTAATTGCTACGCTATTCAGCTATAGCTGGCGCTGGATACCGGACATCTATAGCCAGTAGGCTATAGAGGGTATACCGCTATATATATAGTAGTATATATAGTTACTATATACCCTACGGTATAGCGTAACCGATAGATATTTTATAGTTAAGTATATACCTTTAGGAGATCTTATAGCTAAAAACCTTATAAAGTCTTTCTGAAGCTACCAGTTTAGCATTTTTATTACTTAGATTAATATAATAAATTAGTTAAATTATATATAAATATAGCAAAAGAAGAAACTTTATAAGAAATTACCTATACTAATACTTAAAAACCTTAATAAAACCTTTAATTACCAGTTGGAATTTATAGATTTCAAAATTAATAATAATATAGTTAAAAAAAAACTTTAGGCTATCTAAAATACCTAAGATACCTAGAGGTATTTTTAGCTTAAATAATAAGAGATATTTAAATAGCCTATAAATAGTATTACTTTTCCTATTATAGGGGTGGAGGTTTAATAAGAATAATAAGGTTTTAAAAGAAGTCTCTTATAAGATATAAATAAAATATTGAAATTAATATTATTTAAAAAGCTAACTTATGAATATAGCCCTTAAGGCTAAAGGGGTATATTAGAAATAATATATTCAAGTAGTAAAGTTTACACTATTTAAATCTTAGGTATTTATAATTTCTCTATAGGCTTCGCCCTACTTAAACTAGTTAAAACGAAGTCTTATATAGCGTACGTATGTTATATATTGACTCTGGTGGTTACGTACGCGCGTACGGCCATGTAACCAGCCGTCCTGTCACTATAAAAATCCTGTAACGGCAGTCACGCGGGGGCCTTCTTTCCTCCACATCTTCATTCATTACAATAAACCACATTTTGGCCATCACGGACCATTAAAGGCAGCCCAGCCTCTAAAACGGGCAGTACCGACCCACTGCGACTGCTTTATTTCGTAACAACGTAGCTACATTTAATTATATATAATATATATCAGATTTTGTCCCCTAATTATATATAATAGTATAGAAGGCTATAGCTCTCTACAGCTATATATTTAGACTATAGTATAGCTAGCCAGTTTTACTGTAGTAACTTATCAGAAATAATATGTTTAAGTGGCAGAATTTGCATTATTTAAGCCTTAGGTATTTGCAGTATCTCTATAGGTTTCACTCTACTTAAATTAGTTAAAATAAAGTCTCGCGTGGTGCACGTAGCTATATTTAGTTATATATAATATATACTAGATTTTGCCCCCTAATTATATATAATAATTAAGAGTCTTATAATACTAAAGAGCTATTAAGCTAAAAGTATATATTGTAACGATTTTATATATCCTAAATACTAAGATAACTACTGAAAATACCTCTATTTTGATACTTAAGGAAGCTAACTAGTGGATTACTTAGTATAACTTCTTTAAGGTAGAGGCTAAATTTTATAATTTATAAAACTACCTTAATCCTAAAGTAAATACTTAAAAAAGCTTCCTTTTAGTAGCCTCTTGAAAGTTCCTTATATATAGCTTTCCTAAGTAAAATAATACTAAAATACCTGAAACTAATACTCCTAAGATCTTAACTACTTCAGATATTCTTTATAGATTTACCTCTATAAAGTTAACTTATTCTAAGGAAATTTAACTTCCACTTAAAGCCTCTAACTTTATTTACATTTAGGATATTATAAATCTTATAGAGAAAAACCTAAAAGCTTATATAATTATCTATAATCTCTATAATATGAGAATTTGAGAGTATAAATATAAGTAGTTAAACTAAGTCTATATATTATTTTGGATCCTTAAGTATATTAGTAATATACTTAAATACTAATACTGTAATTTAGAGGAGGATCTTACTATATAGTTAATAAACCTTTATAATTACTTTAATATTATAGATACCCTCTATTTTTAGTAAGTAGCTACTATATATTATAATATACTTTAGTCCCCTAAACTTAAGTATCTTACTATAAGGATATTAATTAAAATATAATTTCAGAAGTAGTAAGATATTATATATAAAGCTAAAATAGTTAGCTATACTTCCTCTATTATAGAGATACTTTAGATTAATAATTTTATATTTTTATTAGTTTACTTACTAATTAAATTATATATCTAAGGTTATATATCTATAGGTTATAGTTAATTAGATATAATACCGCTAAATAAAGTTATTTTAGCTATTATAGAGGCTATATAATAGCTTCCTGAAGCTTTCTATTAAGGTAAAATTAGCTATAAAGTATTTAATACTACCTTAGAGGCTATAGAAAGTAACTTAAACTTTTAAGGTAGTAAGAGATATTTTAATAGTTTAGATAAACTTTTATACTTTCTTAAGTATAGTAGAAATTACCTACTTTTATACTATTATTAGATATATCTGTTACTTATATATAAAAGCTGGATATTAAATACTATAATAAAGGAGAGAATTAAATAGTAAATAATCTTAAATTTAAACCTCTTAAAGAAAATTTAAGATTTCAAATAATAGTAACTATATAGTTAATTCTTTAGCTAAAATAGCTGTAATATTATATAGTAAACTTACTATATAGAGGAATCTTAGTAGTATTCTCTCTAAAATTTATTTATTCTTAATTTAGATATCTTAACTTATATTCTTTAAGATATTAAGTGTTTTATAACCCTCTAAGAAGCTTCCTCTAGAGATTATATTTAGTATAATATTAAGTTAGTATATAAAAAAGGCTATAGAGATACTGAAATTTATACTATAATCTTAAAAGATAAGAAGGTTAAGCTATATCTCTATAATATTACTTTCTGTATCTTTCTAGCTATAAACTTTATTTTCTTTTAGTAGTTATAAAAGTAAGATTACTAATAGAATATTAGGTTAAATTATCCCTCTTAACTGCAGAGAAGTAATTACTTAGAGATTATAGCCATTAATATTTAATATAGCTAATAAGTTCTTGAATACTATATATCTTGCAAGACGTTAAATACTCCAGTAGTATAGGTAATATTATATAAGCCCTCTTTTAGATAGTATTACCACTAGAGATATATTATAAAGATTATCCAAAATCCCTAAAAGGTAATAAATAGCTTTAGTACTGGCAGCTAGAGTATCCTAGAAGAAAGCCTTTTATTTACCTTACTCTAGCTATATATAGTATTTATATTACTAATAGTTACTTTAAGTATTATAGATACCAGTTTACTTAGGGGGTATATAAAGCTTGCAGTATTAGTAAGGTAAAATAGATTATTTACTATGCAAAACGTAAGAATACTTTATATATTACCTTTGGAGAGTATATTATATTCAACTTTTATCCTTATTTTTAAGGCTATAGCAGCTATATTTCTTTTTTTATATTTACTAATAAAGTTACTAACTACTTATAGGATTTTTCTTTTATAAATTATACTGAAGCTATTATAACCGCAGTATTTAATAATTTTATCTTACTTCTCAAGTATAAGTATAATATTAATATTAAGGTTTTTAAATATAATAATAAGGTTTCTAGATATAAGAGGCTGAAAGTTACTCTTACTACTTAAGATATTTACCTTAAGTTATCCACACTATATATATAAGGTTAGAATAGGAATATAAAGTATATTAAAGCTATTATTAAAGCTTACGTATAGATTATAAGGTAAGGAAGTAAACTTCCCTATAATCTCTAGCCTGAAACCTTACAAATAGCGGTATTTCTTTATAATTATATACTAATAAGCCTTTCAGGTTAGTAAATATTATATTAGAGGCTTTATAAGATTACTTAAAAAGATAATACCGTAAGGTTCAATTTAGCTTACTTTTATATATATAGCTGTAAGTATTTTATTCTTACTATAAATATAAAACTTAAGCATAATTACCTTACTTGCCTTAAGAAATATACTTTTATTAGCTTTTTAGTTAGCTATATGTTTACTAGATAGGTTTAGGTATAAAGTTCTTTATAAAATAAGATTATTATAACTTATAATATCTTTTTTAAGAAGATAATATCTTTTGATGGAAATTTAGCCTCTCTATAATATAATTTTAAGAGGTTTAACCTTAATAAGATCTCTCGTTAGTTATAAAAGTAATTAGCTGCAGTAAAGCTATATAAGGCTAACTTAAGTATTTACTTAAGCTTAGGTAAAAAGCCTAATAATATAGTTTATACTAAAGATATAGAAAGTAGCTATAAAAGCTTAAGGTTTTATATCTATACTATAGCTAGCTTTAAGCTTTCTGAGGCTTTATATAAAATTGTAAAGTTTATATTATTAATTCCTCTAGAGTTACCTACTATATCCTTTTATAATTTTATTTATATAAATAAAATTTTGAGGGAATAAGGAAATTGGATACCTCTAGAGAAAGTTAAGTATAAGAAATAAATAAAATATTATACTAAAGTAGCTGAAAGATCTTTATTTAAAGCTACCTTTTTGGCTAATACGCTTTAGTTATTTTAAGATACTTCTAGATACTTCTATCTATAGCTACAGAGTTATATAAGTTATTAACTAGAGAGAATTCCTAAGATTTAAATTTTAAGATAATTCTAAAAGATTATTATAAGTCTGAAAGATAAGTTTTAGCTGCAAGGTAAATTAAATATTAGAAAGTATTTAAAATATAGGAAAATAGAGGCTTCTGTTTCAGAAGGTTTATAATAGAGATTATTATTATTATCTATATTTCACTTGGCAGTATTTACTTATTTATATACTGAAGCTATAGTAGTAGCTAAAAAAACTTATCTTAAAAGTTATATTAAATTATACTTCTAAAGTAAAATTAATAGAACCTTTATAAGGAACTTGAAAATTTCAGGTTACTACTAAATTTATATTTATAAGCTTAATAAGTATAGATACTTCCCTAAAATTAAGATTTAGCTTATTATTTATAGAGACTAATAACTATAAGATAACTGCAAAATCTATATAGCTATTTTAGTAGATATATCCTTTTAAATTCTTATAGTAATTACTAATCACTTTAATTTTAAGTTACTTCAGTATAATATAGTCAATACTTTAAATTAAGTAATATTTAATAAAGTAGTTTATATAAAGATACTATCTGGTTATTAAAAACTTAGAAAGATTTACTATATAAATAAAATACTTTATAGTTCTTAAAAACCTTCTCTCCTCTAGTAGTATTATTTAGAGGCAGACTTTAAATACTCTAATTTTAAATTTACTGTGGGAAAGCTATATTACTAGCTTAAGAGGCATATTATCTTCTTCTTCTATATTAATAACTATATATTTTCCTTTCCCTTAGAAGATATATCTCAAATACTTATACTATTAGTAAGTTTTTAAAAGAAATATTATCTCAAGGAAGGTAAAACCCTATAGTAGTTTCTTAATACTAAGGTTATTTAAGATTAAATAATATAATAGTTATAACTTTCTTAAGTAGTCTATATTAAAAAGCTTCTTGAGTATTTTATAAAATATATATAATATATTAGATAGTTTAATACTTCTCTTAAATCTAAAAAACTTCCTTTATAATTTAATAAAGCTTTCTATATAGAGATTAAATACTACTAATAAGATATTAGCTTTATTAATTATACTGCAGTTATAATAAAACCAGATATTATCTATATAGTTAGCTAATTATTCTATTTTAACTAAACACCTAGGGATAACCACTAAGTTAAAACTAAGTAAATGATAAAATATCTTAGTAAAACTAAAACCCTCTACCTTAAGTTTAGCTGTAAGGCTGGTAATTTATAGAATAACCTTATTATTACTATAGATACTAACTTTACAAATAATAATAAAAATTGAAAAAGCTTTCAAGCTTATATTATATACTTCTTTAGCAGCCTTATAGTATAGTAAGCTAATAAATAAGATACTATTACTATTTTAACAACTAAAGTAAAGCTTTTAACACTATTATAAGTAATATAAGAAGCTATTTTTGCTAGCCACCTTATTATTATACTATAAATAAACCTTATTATAAATACTTTTAGTAAAGGTAAAATATATAAATTTTATCCAGCAGTCTGATTTTAATATAATAACTAGTAAATAATATACTTTATAACTACTAAAATGATATAACTATATATAAAGCTATAATATATAGTGTTAGTTTATAACTGGTAAACGTAGTAATTAATGGATTGTTTATAACTAAGTTGTAACTGGTACTTCTATTTTATTATATCTAAGTCTATATTATAACGTATATATATATACTGCGTACTATTAGGATTAATCCGTAGAATTATCCCTCTTATCTAATTAGTCTAATTAAGTGGAGTAACTAGTAAGTCACCCACCACTATAGTTTTTACTATATCAGTATCTAGTTAACCTGATACTAGTAGTACTCTCTTTTATAGCAAAAGTATAAAATAGCGTAAAATGCAAAAATAGTGTAAAACGTAAAAACCAGTATAAAACGTAAAAATAGCGTAAAATGCAAAAACTAGCGTAAAACGCAAAAGCTAGCGTAAAACGCAAAAAACCTAGCCACTAGTTATATATATCTTTTTGGGTACGCTAAAAACTGCGTAAATACTGCTTGCAGTAATTACTTATAAAAATATATCTTTCGATTATTATTATTTAGATATTTTGAGGCCCTCTAGTGGTAATACTCTTCCTCTGCTCTCTTTACTTTTATATCCCCCTCTTATTATCCTTTATAGTTTTTATAACCTATCCTTCTATCCTTATAATTACTTTATTTATAATAATAAATATTTTAAGAGCTTAGTTATTAGATATTTTAGTTATACTATCCGTAAGATTATTCTTACTATTAATTTATTAGATCTTAAAGATCGTCTTTCTCTTATATAATTATTATAGTATTATAATATTAATTATTAGTTATTTCTTTTTTATTATACTAAGTTTAATAAGGTATTTATAGAGGAAGTAGAAGTAAGTATAAACTACTATTAGTATTATTAGTATCTTAAGATATTTAGTTACTTACCTAAGGGTAGTAGATATTATATATCCTATATTAACTTCTATAGTTATACTATAGACTTTAGATACTAATATACTATATATAACTTTCTTTGATTTAGTAGAGAAGAAGTAGATAATATTATTTCTAAGTTTAAAAGTATTATTATCTTTATTAATATTTTCTATCTTTAGAATAATAATAAATCTAAGCTGGTGTATTATATTACTGTTATTAGTAAAAGATCCGTTAATAAATATATATAATCTTATTATCTTAATATTAGTGGGAATAAATATTAGGTTTCTTTTAGAGTTATCTATTTACTATACTAGATATTTATTAAGTTTTTTAATATCTTCTAGCGTTAGATCTTAATATTAAGCTATAATAGAAAAGTTAAAGTATACTTCTGGTTAGTATATAGAAGCTATATATACTCCTTATACTTATTATTTAATATATATTACTTTTGTAACTTTAGATATAAGGTCAATAAGTTTGATCTTCTTACTTTATTCCTTTAATGTAAGGATAATATTACTGTTATTCTTTAAGATAATTATACTTCTATTAAATATAAGGGGTTTATATTATATAAGTATTAACTTTAGTTTAGCTGTAAATTCTGCTTACTGAAACTTCTCCTCTTTTTTATTATTAAATTTAGATAAATAGAATCTAAAGGTGTCGTCTGTTTATATATCTATAATACTAAAATATAGATTATTAAGCCTAGGGATTATAAGATATAGATTATATAACGAGGTTTCTATTTACAGTTAATCTTTCTAGTAGCTGGAGTATATTATATACTAATAGACACCTAACTCTATAAGGCTGTATAAGAGTTAAACTATAATAATAATAATATCCTCTAAGTATAAGCTATATAAGCTTATAGGTAGTTTTACCAGTATAAGGTAATTCAGTATTATCTCTGCCTATATATATACTTAAGTAATATCTTAAAGGTAGATCTCTATAGAAATTACCTCTTTAAGTATTACTAATAATACTAATATTAGGTAATAGCTAGCCTATTAGATTATTAGTAACTATATAAGAATATTAGTTTTCTCCTAATTATTAAAGCTCTTAATAACTAACTATAACTTCTTATATAGTATATTATCTATATTCTTAATTTCGTTAATAAAGTGGAAGCTGAAGATCCTTATATTATTATATTTCTGGATGTTAAAGTATTTAAGGTAAAGTATACTTTTTTGCTGATAATATCTCCCACTTTATAATATATAATCTTTGAAATAGCTTCCCTAGTATTTAAATAAAGCTATATTAGCGAAACTTAATAGTTTTAGCGAATATCTCTATCTTTTTTATTATCAGATAGATATTATAGTAGATATTATCTTTAAGTTTAACCTTTATAATGAAAATTATATTTTTATATAGTTATCCTTACTACTTTAGTTTATCCTTATTTAGTGCTACTATTAATATACTTTCTTTTAGATATTTATTTAGTAGCTGATTATTATATAGGTTTTAGGTTTCTATCTCTTTAGTATATAGTTAATAGTATAACTTAACTATTATTAATCTGAAAGTATTAGGTTTACTATCTATCTCTATAATATATATCTTACTATTAATAGAGATAAGTCTAAAGGATTTTATTTAACCTTAGTATTAATAGTAGATATATACTTCTAATTAAAAAAGTAAGTAGTAAACTAAAATAATAGAGAGAATATTATATATACTTAGGATATTAGAAACTTACTATTAAGTATAGATCTTATATACTTCTTCTATTACCTTCTAGATAGTAACTATTTATCTTATAATATCTGGGGATAATAGTAATATTAGGTTAAAATATAAGTATACTCTAAAAACTAGTAGAGTTAGTATAAGGCTATTTAGGTTACTAATATTATTAATTATCTTAACTATATTTTATAGCGTCTCCTCTCTATTAATCTCTAGTATCTTATTTTAGATAATTTTATATACTTTCTATAGGGAAGTATAGTAATATTCCACTTTACTAATATTATTATGAACTTTAACTAGTATAATTTTAATTTTACTATTTATATTATTAGCTTCCTTCTTAAAGTTTTTAGCTATAAAGTTATATTTTATATTAGTAATAATTCTATCTGAAGATCCCTAGTATATATTAATCTAATATACTTTCAGAGTATATTATATATTCTCTATAGAGGTACTTTTTATAAACCTTATAGTTATAAATACTATAGAGATATTAACTATATATAGTATAAGCTTATTACTATTAAGGTATATAATATTAATAATAATTTCTATCTTAAACTTATAGTTATCCTTAATGCTGAATTTAAACTAATATAGTATTTTACTATTTATCTAGTATTAATAGTAGTTTTTAGTAATTACCTTAATCTTATTAGTTATTATAGTTTCGCCCGCTCTCTTAAGTATATTATTTAACTTATAGATACTAAAATAACTTAATTTCTTATAAAATTACTATATTTCTATCTCTATAAGGAAGTTAATAGTTTTATTATAGGGATCTTTCTAAATTAAGAATTATAGGTATCTATTATATCTCTCTATAGGTAGTAATACTTCCTCCTACTTAATCTTATTATTAAGAT
>MASP02000283.1:0-160253 GCA_001693025.2 Colletotrichum lindemuthianum | reverse complement strand
GTAGTAATTAAATCTCTTAAGATATTGAAATTATATATAGTATAAGAATATAAGAATATAAGAATATAAGAATATAAGAATATAAGAATATAAGAATATAAGAATATAAGAATATAAGAATATAAGAATATAAGAATATAAGGATATAAGGATATAAGATCAATGCAAAAGAAGTTATTAGTTATTTATTATTAAAAAGGTTAATATAGAGTAGATATGCCAGCTACTGTAGCTATAAGAAATCTAGCTTCAGATTAACTGAAAGCTGGCTGTAGTAATTAGTGGGGGTGGAAAGGCTGAAGTTATACTTTAGGGGGTAATATATCCACTAATAGTAATAATAGAAAGTAAGCTATTAGCCCCTCCTAAATTATAGTTTAATTTATGTAAAAATAGATTTAATCACTAGTTAAAAGAAACATATTTAACCTTAATATTATATATAACGCCTCTCTTATATATTCTGGGGTGCTATTTTATTTGGTGTATAATCCTCTCTTATATTCCTACTTGGAGATTCTGATGCTTCTAGAGGAGGTATTACTATAGTTATCTATATCGAAATATGTAAAGAGGATTTATTAATGGGTTTTAATTCTGGAATAATATTTCTATAGAGTAATAATACCTCTATCTATTCAGCAAAATCCATATTTAAATTCCTTAGGAAAGAGGGTTTTCCAACCCTAAATTAGCCCCCCTATTTACCTAATCTAAAGCTTATTAAAATCTAGAAAATACTAAAGGAATAGATTATAAAGAGATATTCCTATTTATATTTAGCCCCTAAAGGAGAATAGATACTTTAAGCCCTTAATTCGGCTGTAATTAGTATTTAGAATAGCCTTAAGTCTAAGCTAATTAACAGCCTAACTGACAGTATACCCCACTATATAGAGGCTATTATTAACGTAAAAAGCTTATATATAAAGGACTGAATAAAGCAACTAATATATATCTTAATAATACATATATATTAACTTTTTATATATTTATCATATATAAATTAATAATACTGATACATTTAGCGTATAGAATATGATTTTCAATTAAATAGGTTAATATAAGCGGATTTTAGTGTTAACTATTACTTTTGTTACCCCACTATAACTTTAGAAAGTAAAAAGAACCCCCTGGAGAGTTTCTAGACTTATAACCTATAAATATAACTAAATTATAGTATTTATAGTATCTATAGTAGTAGTATCTTATAGAGTCTATATTAGTAGTATAATAGCGATAAAGCTATTAGGGCCCTACAGTATACTATATAGCGTATCCTAGTAGTGGAGACTACTGCCACTAGTAATAACTAGCTACTAGTTATTACTAGCTATAAGGTAATTAGTAACTAATTACCCAGGATATCTAGATCTAGCTTATATATAACCTATAGGCTATATATTATAAATATTAATATCTTTAACCCTATTAGTATACTATATAATAATATATATAATATACCTTCCCCTAGTAAAACTAATACTAATCAGTAGTTAACTTTACTGTTACTATTTACTATAGATTAGTGAAGCTTATTTAGGTAGAAATAGTAATAGATAATTATTAAACTTAACTTAAAATAAAGTTACTAATCTCTTAATTTATTTAGGTATTTTTAATAATAACTTCTTACCTAACTTAAGGTAAAAGAATATCCTTTTCATAATTATACTAATATATCTTGATTCTAGTAACTAGATACTTACTTATACTTAAGATTAACTTATAGAAGAAATTCTAAATATACCTTATATAAATATATTTATTAAATACCTCTATTATAAAACTTACTAGACTTCTATAGTAAAGAAATTTACAGTATTCTAAGTCTCTCCAAATCTTCTTATATTCTTCTTCTTCCCTATATCTTTCTGCCTCTTTCTTCCTTTTTTTTCTTATTTAACTAGTAGATGGTCTTTCTCTCTAAAATTAAAACTTACCTATATAATACGAATAAATAGAAATAGTAAATAGTAAAAATAGAGTCTCCTATCTTCCCCTATCTTCTCTCTCTTAATTTATACCTCTTTAAAATTTCCTTATAATAAGAGAATAATAAGTAAAATATCTAAGTTAGTAGAACTTCTCAGAAGATCTTTTAAAAACCTTAGTATATTAGGTAGTATAAGTAATATAACTTTTTCAGATGTATAAATACTAATAAAACTGAAGTTTCTTCTTGATATTAAGGTTTTTAGTAAAGAAATAAACTTTAATTTTAGTATAGAGTATAACTCTCACTAAATTAATTACCAGATTATATAAATTATAGAAATATATATTTATAATTATATTTTTAGTAGAAACTTTCTAAATTCCTTTAAAAATAACTTTAAAGACTAACTAGAGGAAATATAAGCTATTATAGATAAATAACTATCTTTATTTAGTTACTTTTACTCTATACCTATAGTAGTATTTAAGCTCTTCAACCTATATATAGTTCTAACTGTAAAATTTACCTAGTAATAGTATTTATACTAATACTAACTTACAACTAGTTAAAATAGTAATAAGATTACTTATTATTATAGATAATTGTGCTCCCAGTTATAATATTTAACTCTATAGTAGAGAAAGACTTTATAATAATAATTAGCAAGAACCTTAGTGAGGCTAAAGTTTAATATATATAGCTGAAAGTAACCACTAAAGTTAAAGAGTTAAGAATCTTTATAAACCTCTTAAAGATAAAATAAAACAAAAAGCTTATAAAAGCTAAATATTCTATAATCTATTGCTCTTCTATATCTAAACTATCCTCAGTATTACTTTTATAATAAAACTAGAATTCTCTTTAAATCTATATAGCTACCTATAACTAGAGTAATATAATAATAAGTTATAAATATTCCTTTATAATCTCTATAATAAGAGATATTAATATCTTCTAAAAAACCTAAGTAATATTATAAATACTAATATTAATAAATAGACTCTAGATATTCAGAAGAAAATTATCTAGTTATCCTATAATCTACTATATTAAACTAATAATTTCAGAAACTAATTATTAATTAGATAGTATTCTAATATTAATATACTATATGAATTACTAAATACTTTAGAATATTATAATATTATAATTACTAAGGTTTTAGATACTATTATTATAGGCTATATCTAGATGTCCAGCTAGGGCTATACCTAAGTATCTAAAGCCAACCTCCTCGCCCGGGTGGAGCCCCAGTAGGCCCTATATAGCACCATATATGCAGACTTTTCCACGCACTTATGAAAGCTTCTCTTTTACTCCTTAGTTCTAAATAAATAGTATTTTACGCTACCTTCCAGTTAAATAAGTCTAAATCTAACTTTTTATATATTTAGGATTCAGCTTTATTTACTATATAGATAATACTAAGTATAGTATAATTTCCTACTAGTTAAGTATATAATCTAGTTAAGTATAACTTCTAGAATATAATATTATATAATAAGTAACTAATATAAAGAATAATAGAAAGTATTAAAGCCTCCCAGAATATCCCTATAGGTAGTAACCTTATAAGTAAACTATTTTAGCAGTAATTACAGTATATTTTAAGCTCTCTCTACTACAGGATTAATAAGCTTTTATATAAATTAGTAAAATAAGATACTATAATAAGTAGTAACTCCCAAGTAGTTACTATAATAGATATCTCTAGCTTATATTAAGATACTCTAGTAACTTCTAGAATAATATCTATTAGGATAATAGCTTTAAGGGTTCATAATATTATTATATTTCCACTAATAGTTAACTACTAAAGGAGGTTTCTTTCTCTACTCCTAAAGTTTTTAGATAAATAGAAAGAATACTAAATATAAATCTAATAGATAAAAGCTAAACTTAAAATTAACTACTATTTCTTTAATAGTAATTAAGAATACTAATATCTAATTTACTCTTATTTAGACTTTAGTCCTTAGTAGGTAGTTAAAATTTTCTATATAGTAGGAAAACTAAAGAATTCTTATAATCTAAACAATTTTATAAGTTATCTAGATAAGATTTATCTAGATTCTAACAGCTAGTTTTATATTATTACTTAACTATAAAACTTCAGACAGAAAGAAAATAAATACCTAACTACCTTTCTATTTTAATTTAAAAAGACTCTAGTTAATATTAGAGGATATATATAACTAGATATAATCTAGATCTCTCTACTAGAGGCTATTCTGTTTCTTTATTTTAAGAAGCTACTTATTATAATTAACTTTCCCACTAAGTATAAATCTTAATTATCTAAAATTTAAAATATAACTTAGAATCTTGAATATATAAAGAGAGTATTAATATATTATTAACTATTCTACTAGAAACTTACTATTTATAATATAGAGGATAATATTATAATAACTAGGATAGTTAAGAAATAATAATAATATTAGAATTTTAGTAGTTTCTTCTTTACCTCTAAAGAATGTTCTAAAGACTATTAGGATATTTACTAATATTTTAAATATAGTAAGAAAAACTATATTTATAGAAACTATAAAGTCTAAAAATATAAGAAGATTAATATAAAAGTTATAAAAGCTATAATTACTCTAGATTATACTAGAGATAATTAGGAGGATAATACTACTCCACTTAGTAATAGTAAAGATTTAGGAAAAAAGTAACTCTAGAGTGAAGTCAGACTTTAGAGCTAACTAAGGTAAAAGTAATAAGATAGGGAAAATAATAAGAAAAGAAATAGATAAGTAACTAATAGTTAGCTACTATTTAGACTAAAATTAATAGACATAACTTTATTAATATATTTATTAATATAAACTATAATATCTATATTATTATTAATATCTTTCTTATAAAGAAATTTTACTTCTTACTAATTAATAAATTAAAAAGATAGATAAAGAGATATACTACTAAGTTATTATCTAGTAATATCTAGAAGGTAATTATTCTAACTTTAGAAATTAGTAGTTATATATAGAAAATTTATATTTATATTATAGAGAGCTTATAGTTATTTTTATATTTTAGGTAGCTATAAATAGAGGATAATTATATTATCTATAATACTGAAACTTAATAGATAATATATAGGAAGAATAGTATAATAGTATACTTAAAATATTAAGATAAGTTAGTATAGCTTAAGGAGATTTAGTTAGCTTAGCTATTTAATATTAATTTATTTATATTTATCTATTAGTATACTATATAATATACTAGTAAGATACTAAGCCCCTACTAAGTTATATCTATTAGTCTAATAGATATTAAGAAAGTATTAACCTTAAAAGTAGAAGTAGATCTAAGGAATTATATCCCTATAAATATCTTAAAGGAATTCCTAGATTTTTTCTATTTAAGTTTAATATATTAGCTACTTTCTAGTTAACTAGAGATAGATTACTATATCCTATTAATTCCTAATAATAAAGAATAAAAATTAAACTTCCTATAGAGATCCCTCTATAGTATATTATAGGAGGAACTTCTAATATATAAGAAGATCCTAGAGAATTTACTTAATAAGAAATTTATTAAAATAAGTAGCTTCTCTATTAGTATCTTAATCCTCTTTATAAGAAAGTTAGATAGAAGAATATATTTCTATATAAATTATAAAGTTCTTAATATAATTATAAAGAAAGAATATTATTCTCTCCTTCTTATATTAGAAACTCTCTAGAGGGTTATTACTATTTATTAGTATACTAAACTTAATATTATTACTATATTCTATAAGATTAGAATTAATAAAGTAGNNAATTAATAAAGTAGATTAGGAGAAAATAGCTTTTTAGATATATTATAGCCTCTTTAAATAGATAATATACTTTTTCAGACTTACTAATATCTCTATTATATTTTAATAGTATATTAATAGCTATCTATAATAATTTCTAGATAATTATATTATAATATATATTAATAATATCCTTATTTATATTAATAACTTACAGAAAGAATATAAAGAGAAAGTCTATTAGATATTTAGCTACCTTATTAATATAGACTTTAAGTTAGATCCTAAGAAATATAAGTTTTTAGTTATTATAGTTAAATATATTAGGTTTATTATATTAACTAGAAAGAGCTTCTCTTATAATCTTAAGAAGTTAGAAGTTATTACTAACTAGCTTCCCCCTAACTTACTAAAAAGTATCTATAGTCTCTTTAGGTTTATAAACTATTCTAAGGTTTTTATATTTTAATATAATATTATTATAAAGTTTTTAAACTATCTAACTTAGAAGTTAGTTCCTTTTAACTAGAGACTAAAATAGTAAGAAACTTTCTTTATATTAAAATAACTTTTTATTATAGAATTAGTTTTATAGATATTTAATTTTAATATTCTAATAATAATAAAGATAGACTATTTAGAGTATACTCTGGGAGATATATTAACTTAAGATAATAAAGTTAGAGTAAAGTATTTAGTAGCTTTCTACTCCTAATACCTAACTCCTATAGAGTTTAATTACCTAATTTATAATAAGGAACTTCTTATAATACTAACTTATTTATAAATATAGAGAATGAAGCTATAAAATATTAAGAAGTTTAAAATTCTTACTAACTATAAGGATTTTAAGTATTTTATAAAGAAATAATAACTTATAGAGAGGTAGAGCTAGTAAGTAGAGAAGTTATCTTAGTATAACTTTTATCTTAAATACTAACTAGGCGTCCAGATAGTAACTTCTAATATTCTCTCCCAGAGGGAATAAGATACCTCTAAAAGGTAGAATAATAAGAAATAATAGAGATAAATAATATAGATTATTCTGGATATTACTATCTCTATAGGATCCTAAATAGAGTATATAGATATTATTAATATCTAGGTTTTTAAAGGAAGATTAGATCTATAAGAAATATAGAATTATACTACTAAGAGAGACTTTTTATACTAATAGATCTTTATAGTAATCTAGTAGAGAGAATATAGTTTTCCCCCTAATCTCTATATTAAAATCTAGATTACTAAGTATACTATTAATATATTAGGATAGCTTACTTTTAGGGAGAAACTTTAAATACTAAATAGTAAAGAGAGTAATAACCTCCTTAATAAACTTAAGACTAAATTAGTATAGAAGTTATATAATTTCTTTCCTATAGGCTACCTAAAGTATAATAATATACTGGAGATTATAAACTAATAGTTCTACTAGTCTGGATAATTATAAAGTATCTACTAATTTATATATAACTATAATATATATAGAAATATTTATATCTAGAGGTAGACTAAGAAGGGATTCCTAAAGCTCCTACTAATATCTAACTAGTTACACTCTAATCTATTAATAGATTTTATTACTAACTTACCCTCTATAAGAAAATAAAGTAGCTATTACCTCTAGGTTATTATTAATTAACTAGATAAAGCTTCTATATTAGAGGAGATAAATATAATAGAAATAGAGATATATACTTAGTAGTTTCTTAGTTATTACTATAAGTTTGATAGAATATTATATTCTATTATAAATAATAGAGAGTTTAACTAAGTAAGTTACTTTTAGAAGGAATTCTATAGATTAATAGGTATTATATACTTATTAAATATTAATTACTACCTATAGACTGATAGAATTATAAAATAGTATAATTAGGAGATCTAAGTAGTTTTGAGGGTATTTACTTACTAATTTTAGGATAATTAGGATAATCTACTATTTATTATATAGTTAGCTTTCTGTAATTAATAATATAATATAATAAAAATTATATTTTTCTTTATAAATTATAAATATTATATTAACTTTATTCTAGTTACTAAGAAGTATATAAAACTGTCTAGTAATAGTAAGATTATAACTTACTAACTAGTTAAGAGAATATAGTTAATAATAATATATATTTATATAGAGATAGTTACTATTTAGTAGAGATTAGAAGTTTAGATAAATAAGATTTAGTTTCCTATAGATTAATATTAAGTTAGTAATAAAATATAGTTAAATATATCTAACTATAAGTTACTAAAGTTAAGCTCAAAGCTAGTTTAGCTATATTATAAATATATAATAATAAAAATTCTCTTACTATATATTATAAAGTTAGATATCTTAAAGTCTATTTATTTATAGTTTTATATAGATTTACTTTAGAGAGCTACTATTAATTTACTACCTAAGTAAGTTATAGTTAATAGTTAGTTATTATTACTAGTAGATAATAATAGGGAGGTTAAATAGCTAGTTAAAAGTATTCTTACTGTGAGGATATACTAAGTGGGGAGAGAATATTAATAAGAAGCTCTCATTAAATAGGAAGAATATATAAACTCTATATAGGAACCTATTAATATTATTATAGATATAGTAGCTTTAGAGTAGTATAAGGTAATATATAGGTTAATTATAGATAATAATAGAAACCCAGTTTATAGCTTCTAACTAAGTGGCAGCTAGAGAGGAGGAAGGTAATATTATAAGCTATATCTGGATATCTAGCTAAGATTATATCTAGGTATCTAAAGCTAACTTCCTCGCCCGGGTGGGACTCTAGTGGATCCTATATAGTATTATAAATATAGACTTTTCTATATACTTATAAAGGCTTCTCTTTTACTCCTTAGTTCTAAATGAACAGTATTTTACGCTACCTTCTAGTTAAATAAATCCAGATCCAGCCTTTTATAACTATATAGTTATACTAAAAATATCTATATTTATACTAATATTATTTATATATTAATATACTTAATTAATATATTAAAATTATTTACTAATAAGAATAAACTGAATTCTACTACATTTATATAGAGATTATAAGTTAGCTTATATTAGTAATAGAAAACTTTTACATTAGTAGTAGAAAATATTTATATTAAAAGTATAAAGTTTTATCTTAGGAGTAAGTAAGATATAGTAAGGATATGAAGATTATAGATATAGAGATTATAATAAATATTTAAATAAAGTAACTATAGTTAGTAGTAATTAAATCTCTCGAGATATTTAAATTATATATAAATAGTGTGAGGATATAAGAGTATAAAAGTGTGAGGTTAATATAGAAGAAACTATTAGTTATTTATTATTAAAAAGGTTAATATAGGGTGGATATACTAGCTACTATAACTATAAGAAGTTCAGGCTTAGATTAACTTAAAACTAGCTGTAGTAGCTAGCAGGGGGGTAGGAGGGCTGAAATTATACTTCAGGTGGTAATATATCCACTAATAGTTATAATAGAGAGTAAGCTATCAGCCCCTCTTAAATAGCTATCTTAGTATTTATAGAATATTCTTATTATCTATAATATTAAGGTTAATATAAAAGGTAAATAGATCTACTAAATCCTTACAAATTTAATAAAGTAAAGTAAATTCATCCTATAGACTAAGAAAAAAGTCTAAAATATAATAATAAAATTACAAAACTTTAAAATACTTATTAATAACTAACCAGACTTCCTTAAAGATATTACTTTTACTTAGTAGATATATCTTACTCTCTAGAAGTAGTAATAAAAAGTAACCTATTAAGACCTTATAAAACTTAATATTTATCCAGCCGCCTTAAGAACCTAATCCTAAGGGGTATCTTAATAAGCTGAGAGATTAATAGTTTCCCTACTTTTATATTATAAATATGATATTTTAATAATAAAGATGAGTTAAATAACCGAATTTTCAAGATTAATAAAATTAATAACCTCTTTATAACTAGGACTAATAGTATAAACCTCCTACTCTACCCCTTATAGCTTCTCTCTTATATATTAATTTTATAAATAATTACTAAAAAACTAGATCCTTCCCTATAAATATACAAATAGCTAAGAATATAATTTATCTTATAAAAATATATAACTTTAAGATAAAATATAGAGAAACCCTCTATAATATCTTTAAATTAAAAATCTATATCTTGAGAGATTATTATCTAAAGTTAGATATATCCAACTATATATAGACTAGAGTGTTTTTAATTATACTGAAAGATTAAGCTCTTAAATACTACTTTAACTACTTTAGTAATCTCCTTAATTCTATAATATCTTATAATATAGCTTACTATATTAAAAACTACTTTAAAAGTAATAAAAGTTAATAAATTTATCTTACTAACTAATATAATATAATATTCAGAAGTATTATTACTAATAACTAAAATAAGATAAAAAAGGAAGTATTTAAGATCTTTTTCACTAAGTTAATATATATTCAGAGAATTGTCCCTCTTAAATAGTATACTAATTTTAGTATTTAAAATTACCTCTTAAGTATATACTAAAAGATATTAGAATACTAATTAGCCCTCTTTAGCTTTATAATAATATACTAGAAAATTTATAACTAGTTATAATCTACTATGAATATTACTATAAACTTTCCTTCTATAATATTCTAATATATACTTAAAGATACTAATAATTCTGAGGGATCCTTATTAATTAATATAAATTAATATTAAACTAACTAGATATATAACTTATTTTAAAGTTCTTACTAAAGATATAGATATAACTATTAAAAATACTTCTGAATATTATTTAGAGGAGGATATTACTTAACTTATAATATTCTATAGAGCTAATTTAATAAAAAATACTATATATATAATAAAGTTAGTTATTAGTTAATAAGATACTTTCTTAAGAAGAAAAGAAACTTCTATAACTAATATAAGTTTAACTTCTATATAATAAATATATTAGTATCCACCTATTACTACTTCCGTATATAATATAAGGAAGTAGAAAGTTTAAATAATAACCCTAGAGATACTTATAAAATTACTATTAAAAATAATATAGTAGTATATTACCTTTAAGATTACTAGCTTAAAAACTAACTTAAATTATCTAATTCTCTAAGTAATTCTTTAAATACTTTTATAACTTCTTACTTTAAAAAATAACCTATATCTCTAGATAGCTAAAAGATTATAAGAATCCTCTAAAACTAAGTAGTAACCTATATTCTAATAAAAAAAGATAATATAACTAGAGAAATTATTACTTTAGTATTTATATTTATTCTCGAAGGATATTATTTAGATATAGTTTTCTAAAGGATTTTATTTAACTTAGATACTACTAGTTACTTTATAACTAACTACTTCCAGTTTAATATTCTAAAATAAACTATCCTTCCTTCTATTTTCTTAAAAACTTCTAGAGGAGAATTAATCTCTATTTATTTTAAAGGAGGTAAATTTATAAAGATAATAAGTATAGTTAATATATTTACATTACTTAATATAATAATATGTTATATAGTCTCTTATTAAATTTTATTTCTATTGTACTTCACTAATATAGATTACCTTAATATTACTTTTAATAATATCTATAACTAGTTATATTAAAATAAGAAAGTTATCCTAATTATATATAAGTAGGAATATTTATAAATATTATTAGATAAGGAGGAGATACTTACTTTATTATACTTAGTAGAGATTAAGATCTAGAGACTTTATTAATACTTTAGATACTTATCTATTTTATATCTTGAAGAAATTCTCTATAAAACTAGATATTTAGTTAATTAAGAAGCTTTTATAACTTTCAAAAAATAATACTACTAATATTAAATATATAATACTATTTTCTCTTAATTTCGATTTACGTTTTATAATAATATTAATTTTAATTTTAAAGTTATTATTAATATCTTTTACCTTAAGAGTAACTACTTTATCCTCTATATTATTAATATAGCTATAGTTTTTAATATTACTTAATTTCTATCTAATATTTCAGTAAGATTAATATAGGAAATTCTTAAGGTATATTAAATTAATATTTACTTAAGTTTACCTAATTCTATCTTTACTAATACTAGAATAAACGTCTAATCTGAAGATTTTTATTTAGAAGCTAAAATAATAAGCTTAACTATCAGGATTATACTTATTAAAACTTATAATAATATTAGTAAAGTAGAATATTACTATATTCTTCTCTATTATATATATAGGATTTACTACTAAGAATATCTATTATTATTATAAAAATATTACCTTTAGGCTACTTATAAGTTTATAAGTAATACTATTAGTCTAAATAGTCTTATATCTATATTTCTTATCTTTAAAATTTACCTCTAGTTTACTAAGGATTCTATTTTATCTCTAGAGATAGTTTTATAAATATAAGTAATCTAAAAAGTAACTAAAGCTATTTACTATAAGTATATAAAAAGGATTATTAATAATATTTTAGCTACTTATAATAATCCTAATATATTATAAGTTATAAGTTTCCCACTATAGTCTCTTATATATATATAGTAAGAAAAGAAAGGATAATAAAATTTCTTCTACCTACTTACTATCTATAGTAAGATATATATTATTACCCTCTCTTATAATTCTTAAAAAATTTATTTTATTACTAAAAAAGTATATTATAAAAGTAATAATATTCCTCCTTAACTATATATCCTAATAGAAATATAAGAATACTTCCACTATAAGTATAATAATAGTAATATTAATAAGATTACAGATTCCTCTTAAGAAACCTTACTTACCCTAATTGTATTTCTTATTATCCTCAAATTTTTAAATACTCTAGAGATACTAGAAGATAATAGTATCCTCCTTCTTTAAATTAAAAGTAATATACTACTACTATTTCATAAGAATAAATATACTAAATATTAGAGAAATATAAAACTATTCCTTAAACTCTTAAGAACTATATTTAACTAGGAAAACTTCTTTTAATAAGAAAGTAACTAAGATAATTAATTTATAGTTTTCCTTATAGCTAAGAAAGAAACTAATCTAACTCTCTCTAGATCTCTCTATTAAAAAGGAATTATTACTTTTTCTAATCTTCCTTTTAAAAAGTTAATAAAAAAGAAAGTAGGAAATATTACTAATAATAGTATAATTAAGATTATTTAGTATAATTCTATTCTCTATAAAGATTATATTATCTTTAAATCTTAAATTATTAATAAAATTAAGAATAGGAATAGTAACTAAGTATATAAGAAGTTAAAATTTATAATCTAAAGTTTTAGAGATAATAGGAAACTTATAATCTTTACTTAATCTTCTATAATTTAGAGAAGTAGGTAAAATTAATTATAGCTATTATCTTTATATATTTTTAAGAAGAAAGTTTCCTCTTTTAGCTAAAAGATATTATTTAAACTTATATTTAAGTTAAAACTAAGTTTATAAGATATATTATAGCTAAGTTGCCTACTTACCTTAAAAACTAATATCCTCTAGAATTTATAATAATAATTATTAAACTACTTTATAGTTTAGCTAAAGCTAATATTTACTGATAGGTAATATACTTAAAATATTATAAAGAATAATTATATATGAAAATATCTATTTATAACCTCTATTCTCTTATTTCTTAACCTAATAATAAGGTATTTTGTATAATTAGTATATAAACTAATAATATCTTTAGTTTTTCTAATATTATTTTTACTTAATAAGAAGATAAAGAACTAGTAAAAGTCTTCCTTATAGTAAAACTTAAGATCTTCCTTATAAAGTTAATATTACTAGTATTTAATAGTAGTATACTCTCTCTTTAAGGTAAAAACCTCCTTCTTAGGTAAAAGAACTAAAACTATAAGCTTATTATGATTAATATTCTTATAAACTTTAAGATGTTTAAAAAAAGCTATATTAAATAATATATATATAAAGTATATATTATTTTGGGAGGGGCTAATAGCTTGCTCTCTATTGCGACTATTAGTAGATATATTACCTCCTGAAGTATAACTTTAGCCTTCTCACTCCCCTGCTTACTACTACAGCTAACCTTAAGTTAATCTGGAGCTAAACTTCTTATAGCTATAGTAGTTAGTATATCTACCTTACGTTAACCTTTTTATAGATAATAAATAACTAATAACTTCTTCTATATTAATTTTACGTTCTTATATCCTTATATCTATATATTCTTACGTCCTTATATTATTTATATATAATTTAAATATCTTGAGAGATTTAATTACTACTAACTATAGTTACTCTATTTAAATACTTATTGAAACCTTAATATCTGTAACTATAATATCCTCCAGACCCTCCAGATAAAGCTTTATACTCCTAATATGAAAGTTTTCCGCTACTTAAATAAAAGCTTTCTACTACTAATATAAGCTAACTTATAATCTCCATATAAGTATAGTAGAATTTAGCCTACTTTTATTAGTAAATAATCTTAATATTTTAATTAAGTATAACTAATATATAAATAATAATAATATAGATATAAATATATTTAATATAACTATATAGTATCTAAAATCCTATTAATTATAATCTTATAATATTTTAAGATATTTAATAATTAGCATAATATATTAATATTAGGATACTATCTGATTAATAACTAGTTTCTGAGATTATTAGCTTAATATAGTATATTATAGAATAGCTACATAAGTTTCTTCTGAATTTCTAGAGTCTATTTATTAATATTAATATTTATAATATTACTTAGGTTTTCTAGAAGATATTAATATCTCTAGTTATGGGGTTATAATAGAATATATAGTTTCTATTATTATATTTCCCTAGCTACAGGTAGCTATATAGATTAAAGGGGAATTTCAGTTTTATTATAAAGAATATAGAAGAGTGGTAGATTATAGAATACTTAGCTCTTAGCCCTCTATTTTATCCTATCTTTAAGAGATTTATAGAAATTCTTAATTTTATAACTTTAGTAGTTACTTTCAGCTATATATATTAAGCTCTAGCTTTACTGAGGCTTTTACTAATTATTACTATAAGGTCTTTCTCTACTATAGGGTTAAATATTATAGCTGGGGGTATAATTATCTATAATAATAGGTAATTTTATTACTATTGAAACTAGTTGTAAGCTAGTATTAGTATGAATGCTGTTACTAGGTAAATTGTACAGTTAGAACTATATATCGAGTGAAGAGCTTAGGTACTACTATAGGTATAGAGTAAAAGTAACTAAATATATTACTTTAATTTACTAACTTAAAATTTTCTTAACTTCTTATATATAATATAAGAATAATAATCTTTTAGTAATAATATTACTATTTTAATAAGTATATTAAATAGTAAATAGAATATTTAAATTAAGAATTAACTTTTATCTTTCTTAACTTCTCTAAAGTATATCTCTATATTTTTATAAATAGTTTCTTTACTAATAATATTAATTTATTATCTTAACTAGAATTTATAATAATTCTAGACTAAAAAATAGCTATTAGTAAAAATAAGTTTATAATCTAAGGTAATTTAGTCTATTATTCTTTAATAAAACGTAAACAAATAACTAGAAATATATTTATTTTAGAGATCTATATTATAATTACTAATATAAACTTTATATATACTATCACTATATCTTTATAAAAAATTATAGCTTATTATAACCTTCCCCCTGTTTCTATAATTATCTATGTTTATTTATACTTATTATATAAATATCTTATAAAGCTTAATATTATAAAAGAGAAGAAACTTATAATTAATATTATAGCTTTAAGATAATTATATAAATATTAAGAATTTTATAAGATATAGTAAATTAACAGTAAGAATAATCTTACTAATATTTTTACTAAAAGGCTTCTAAATTATACTCTAGAGAGATTAATTAATATAAATAACATATTAGTTTATATAGAGGGATAGATTACTTATTTAGAATAAAAGGAGGGAATTCAGAAGATTATTTAGTTAAGAAATATAGGTTATTTAATTAATTTATCTTATATATAAAGATATAGTATATTATAGTTAAAAGGTAAAAAGAAAATTTACTAATATTAGTACTATAATAGCTATAAAGCTATTAGAAATCTATAATATACTAACTATATAATATAGCCTAATAGTAGAAACTACCGCCACTAGTAATAACTAGCTACCAGTTATTACTAGCTGCTAGGTAATTAGTAACTAATTACCTAGAGTATCTAGATCTAGCCTATATATAGCCTATAGGCTACATACTACGAATATTAACACCTTTAACTATATTAGTATACTGTATATAATAATACGTACGATATACCTTCCCCTAGTGAAACTAATAGTTTGCTAGCTAGAAGCTATAGATATAAGAAGAATCTAAGAGGTTTAGAGTTATATAATCTACCTCCTTAATAAATACTTTATTAGTCTAAGCTTAACCTTAAGAATAACTGCAAATTTAATATAGAGATTATTATTAATATTATATCTTTTATAATAGCTTTAGGCTTATAGGCTGCTATTCCAAATCATATAACCCACTTATATAAGATATTCCTTACGTAATGTATACACATAAACCTATATATTAAATAATATTACTTCACAGATAGTTCTTTATATAGATAAGCTTTTATCTATCTATCTCTATTAGCTTAATAATATAGTTGACTATATCTATAAGTCTAGCTTTAATCACCCTCTGAGATTTATTATTTAAATTATATCTACTTAACTTATATTATCTAAAACTCTATTCTTATCTCTCTCTTCTTTATAGTTAATTATTTAATTATTCTTATAATATCTTTCTATATAATACTATTAGGTTTTAATATCTCTTTCTATCTTAACTATTATAATAATTAACCTTAATAATATACTATTTTTAAATACTATATTAAAATAAAGGATATTTAGAAATATATTAATTTAAGTAACCTTTATCCTCCTAAATTTTACTTCCAGAAGAATGTATATTCTCTTAAGAACTATATATAAGATAATAATATTTATATCTAATTCCTCTAAGTAGCTTATATTATATTATAATTTCCAAATAAACTCATATAAAATTATATTTTATATTTAACTATTTTACTAACTTTATTCCAAAATATTCCCACCTTTATAATAACTACTAATTCCCCCAGTATTTTTAATAAATATTTAGTTTCTTTATATTTTTTAGTAACTAAAGGGTCTAATAATGGAAAAATTAAGAAATATCTTAAGGTTATAAAGTAATAAGCTGATATAACTATTAGTATTACCCTTCTCTAAATGACTTACTTTAAATAGCCTCTAGTAAATATTATCTTACTTTATAACCTTATTATTAACCTTAAATACTACCTTACTTTATTACGTTTCAGTATTCTAACTATTATTAGAAAGAAATATAATCTAGCCCTTATTTAGGTAAAAACTCTAAGTTATATATCTACTTAATATACTACCTAAAGTAATATGTATATTAATACTATTTAGTATAATAATCCTAAAATCTCTAAACTTCTAGTAATAGAAAACTTCCTAAATATAGTGGAAACTTGATTTATGACAGACTAAATAAACACCCAGATTAATTAAATTGCTATAAATATATATACTGGTATCAGAATCCTCTTACTTTAAAAGTATGGAAACATCTTTAATAATATTTACCATAATAAGTTCTTAGGGAATTCCTATAGTAAGTAAGGAAGTTTTATAGTTTTTGCGAGGCAGTTAGTAGAAACCTCTATACTTACCCTACAGATAGTAAGTTGAATAAGATTATTCTATATATATCTCTATAATATATTAAATTATATCTTATTCCCCCTTAGTTATAGCCAGCTTAAGATTATTCTAAAAGAAAGCTTAAATAAATATAGTAAATTAGTTTTACATATTAATAGAAGTTTGGAATAAAACTATCTTAGTAAGAACTACTATAGTAAACTTTATATTAAGCTATTTTATATTAGGTAGCTAAAAGCCTTAATTATTACTAATTCTTCCTTGAACTCTTTATTTTATAAATAAAAAAACGCCTGTGGAGGAAAGAAAGATAATAACTTTAATGGAAGCTACTTCCAAGATAACTAATCTTAATAGACTATATAATATCTTTTTAATATAATAGCTATTACTATTAATTTCTTTCTTCTGAAGAAATCTTGTTATATAACTTTAAAGTTATTTAGTATTTTTACCATTTTTATATCTTCATATTATCTATTTAGTAATAATATAGTTATAGATAACTATAATATTATCTACCTTATTAATTAAAAGGATCTTCTAAAGTCTAATTTCTATAGAGTCTCTTTAGTTAGTATTTAGATAGAAAGCAATATTATATTCTTTCTAATTTTAGAGAAAACATATTATATATTGAGAATTATCTTAAATACCTTTAATAAAATAAAGATAAATCAATTTTTAAAGTATATTTATTATATTAAGAACTTCTATATAAATATTATCTTAGAAATATTACTTCAAAAGAAGAATACTTAATACTTCAGTTTCAACTATATATTTTACTTTAGAAATAAGAAGAATATTATTATTATATATAACCTTCTTCAAAAATTAGATTTAGTTTTCTTTAAATATGCGTATATTTCTATCTACTTTAATATAATTCCATTTAGTATTATTCATATATTATTAACCTTCATATATTTTAAATAAGCTTCTATTTCTTAAGAAAGCCTCTATATAAATAAAAAAATTTAATAGATTTATAATTTTTATAGTTTAGTTACTTAAAGTTTTAAATTCTTACTAAGGTTATTTTTTCTATTTAGGAGGTAAAAATTAAAATCGCTACTTACCTAGGATATAAATATTATATAATAACCTGTATTTATTAAGTTATTCTTTTTTAGAAGTTAGAGTATTTTATTTAGTAACCTTATTATCATATTATTTAGAGTTTCTTTAATTACCTACTTAACTGTAACTTTTCAAATTAGGTAATAGTAATTAAAAATAAGTTTACTAGCTATCTTTTTATCTTTCCCCTTTACAATAAAGCTCTGAAATAGATTTGTAATATATTATATAATTTCAAATAACAAATACTTTATCTAAAGAATGGTTCTATCTATAAATTCCAACAGAATATTAAGTAAGTTATTATTATAATTAATAAAAAAATAAAATACCAGTAATATACTACAGAAGAGGAAATTAAACTTAAGCTTTCTCCCCTATATATAAAGAAACTAGTAGGTAGATAGAAATATATTAGCTAAAGGTTTATTATTGAATTTATTAATATACTTAATAATATAAACCTTCTATTTTATCTATAGCTAAAGTAGTAAAAACTGCTACCTTTATTTATAATATTAATATTTAAGTAAACTTTAATTAAACGTTACCTCTTAAGGTTTAAAAAAGTAGCTTTAGTAATATATAAGGTAAAATATCTAAGAAGATATTATTCCTTCAGTAAAGAATCTATATTTTAACTAAACATATTTTATATATATAAATACTAAGTATATTTAATTAAAAGGAAGTAGAAGTAGAAATTTAATAAATAAAAATTTAAGATAACACTAAGAGGTTATATTAAATATATAGTGGAATATATACCTAATATATATAATTTCCGTTTGACGTAGTGGTTTAACGTCTGGCTGGCATTTACCGTTTTAGTAAATACAGTAGGTTCGAATCCTGCGACAGGCAACCGCAACCGGTAGTTATAGCATACCTTCCGTTTATGAAACTAAGCGTGGCAACTGCCACCAGCTGGCAGCACCTGCCAATAGGTATTAGCAGCTAGTAACCGTTAACAGCTGGCGATAAGTGTAACCAGCTGGCAGCTAGCGTCATATGATAACTAATTGCAATCTTTTAAAAAGAAGTAACTGTAATAAATATAAGTTTATACCTTCTCTTTATATCTTCTATATTTATTAGCTATTATATTAACTAACTATACTTACTGCCTGAGGTTCCCTCCGTTGAAATAGTTTCTTAGCTTCAGCTTATCTATAGGGTTTATAAAGTAAGAGCTGACTGTTAGGGGCAACTACAAAAATAGAACCCCGAGAGGTATATAATTTAGTAACAGATCAGAGACCTTTAATATAACTACCTAATATATATAATTCCTACTAAATTTAAATTTCTTTACTTAACTAGATAATTATAATATATAATATCGAGGTTAATAAATTTAAATTTTATATAAAGGTGGATATTAAATAGATTATTTTAAATAATCTTACTAAGATAGTAATTAAGAATATTGAGAATAACTTTGATATTATATATAGTATATTCTAGATACTTAAAATTCTTAATTTAGTTAATATTATTTATATTCTATTATATAATATAATAACTATCTTTTATATTATTATAAAGATTAAGAAGAAGCTTCAAGATATTAAAGTTATCTTTAGTAAACTTTCTTCAGAATAGGAAAACTAGTTACTAATATTTAAATTAACCTCTAAGTTATTTAATTTACTTAGAAATACTAATTTTAAGGTTTCTCTACCTAATAAGAGAATTAAGAATATTGTTTATATCTAAATTAATATATTAATAAAGTTATCTATTTAATTAATAAGTAAAAATACTATATATATTAGATATATTTAGAGTATAAGGTTATATATAATGGCAATAAACTTATTCTAGTAGTTAAATCTTGGTATCTAAAGATAGCTAGAGGTAGCTAACTAATATAAAGTAGCTACAGAATCTAAAATCTTAGTTTAAATATATCTAGAAATAATAGTCTTAACTGCTACCTTATATATTTGATATTTATAGTAACCGACTAAATATATAAGATCTCCCTAAGTATATATTTACCTATTTAACTTTACTTTACTTTAAATAATTTCTATAAATACACTATCTTATATTTAGTTACTCTCAATAGAAGCTTTCTAAATAAAACTTATTTATATAAAAAGCCTCCTAATATAGTAAGATCCTTTAAGAATAATCGTAAGAAAGTAGGATCTCAGAGATCCTAAATTTATAAATATAATTGATATACCTTCTTTTAAATAAGCTCAGAATACTTCTTATTAATGTATATTTCTTTTTCTATAACGTTTTCAGTATAAATATAGGTTAACTAGCTTCCAAAGCTACCTATAATTAAAAAACGTATTTTCTACCTTCTAGAGTAGCTTTATAACCTCTTTTTATAAATAGTAAATATTAAGATAAAGATACTTTAAGGAAAGAATATTTAGGTAATTATCCTATAGAATAAATATAAAGGGAAGCTAATTCCCCTTAAATTGATACTTTTATATAAGAAAGATAAAAATAGAATTCTTAACTACTATAAAGTAAGATTTTATATTTATAGTAACCTATAGTAGTTAAATCCTCTAAAGTAAAAATATATTATAATACTAAATATATAAGCTTTCTATATAATAATAGCTATTACTATATACTTGCATTTAAAATTACTTTAACTCAATATTATTCATATGTTTGTAGATATATATCTTAATTCTGAAGGTATTTCTATATAATACTAACTATCTAAAAATTTCAGATAATATAGTAATTATATAGAACTTATTTATATTCTATAGAAACTATAAGATATATATTCTTTTTAGTATAAAATGTTTTTCTTAATTCTTAGTTCTCCTAAAACTTTATTCTATAGGTAAAGATTTAGTTACTTTTGCTTTATACCTATAGTGGTACCTAAGCTCTTCACCCTATATATAGTTCTAACTGTATAATTTACCTAGCAACAGTATTCATACTAATACTAGCTTATAACTAGTTTAAACGGTAATAAAATTACCTATTATTATAGATAATTATACCTCCAGTTATAATATTTAACCCTAGGGGGGGTGGGAGCGCTAAAGTTATACTTCAGGGGGTAATATATCCACTAATAGTTACAATAGAGAGCAAGCTATCGGCCCCTCCCCTATAGGTAAAAAGTTCTATTCTTTTCCAGATATTTAATAAGAAAGTTTTTATTATATTCTATATAAATAATATCCTTATTCTCTATTACCAATTTATAGTAAATTATACTACTGAAGTTATTTTCTAACTGAAAGATATCTTTAAGATAAAAAACCAGAATTTAATAAAGTAATTTCTTAGAATATAAATTGTTTAAAATTATAAAGTAAAGATAATTAACCTTATCTATAACTAGTATATTAAGAGGGTTACTAAATACTATAAATTTACTAATACTATTCTACCTTAAATTTCTGTTTCTATAGTATCATTTATTTCTAATTAAGATGTAACTATAGCCGTTAAGATAAAGAAGTTTCAAAAGGAAGCCAAATTAATACTTTATACCTTAACTATAATCTACCCTAATATTTTCTTTATATATACTTAGCTTTTATAATACCTTATAAATTCCTCCTATTAATATCTTTTAGCAATCAACTAAAAAGTTTAATATCTTTATATTAGTTACTATCTTATGATATATTATAGTAGCTTGGGAGGTAGATAGATATTACTTATTACTAAAAATACCTTGTTTACTAATAAGAATGAGATGTAAATATTCTTCTAAAAATATATTATCTTACTATTTAGAAACCTAATTTAGTAGAAGGTTACTTACTAAGCTATTATTAGTATTTAGTTTATAGAGATTAAGGTTCTTATACTTAAATATATAATAAAGAAAATTATAACTTTTAAGTAACTGTTTAAAACTATTATCCTAAAGCTAGATTATATATAGAGGATTTATTATAATAATAGTAAAATAAGTTATCTTATCATTAATATTAGTAAATATATTTTAATATCTCTATAATATATAAATATCCAGAATATATAGCTTCATCAAGAATTTACTGCTAATTTATTGAAAGTTACATATATATTAATAAGTAATATATCCACGATAATAGGTCATTTTACTACCATTTAAACTAGTTATAAGCCAGTATTAGCATGAATACTGCTGTTACTGGGTAAACTTTACAGTTAGAACTATATATAGGGTAAAGAGCTTAGATACCACTATAGGTGTAAAGTAAAAGTAACTAAAGTAATAAATAATATAGGAGGGGCTGATAGCTTACTTTCTATTGCGACTATTAGTGGATATACTGCCCCCTGAAGTATAACTTCAGCCCTTTTACCCCCGCTAACTGCTACAGCCGGCCCTAAGTTAATCTGAAGCTAAACCCCTTGTAGCTATATTAGCTGGCATATCCGCCCCACGTTAACCTTTTGGCAGATAATAAATAACTAATAACTTCTTCCGTGTTAACCTTACGCACTCACGCCCTTATGCTATTTATATATAGTTACAGGTGGCTATATAGATTTCGAGGGGGTTTTGATTTTATTATAAAGATATAGAAGAGTGATAGATTATAGAATATTTAGCTTTTGCAGGCTTTTTATTTTATTCTATCTTTAAGAGATTCATAAAGATTCTCAATCTTATAACCTTAGTGGTTACTTTTAGCTATATATGTTAAGCTTTAGCTTTTTACTAAGGTTCTTATGTATAAATTATCACTTTAAAATCTTTCTTTACTATAGGGTTAAATATTATAACTAGAGGTATAATTATTTATAATTATAGCTACTTATAGGTAATAAGGTAATTAGTAATGCTGAATATCTGTATATAGAGGGGGAAGGTTTTATAGCTATTTATATAGCTGAGGGGCGCCCTAATAGCTATAACCTAGCCTGTTATATAATATAGCCTAGGTGGCTATAGGCTATTTCCTAATACTTCCCCTCAGGCTAAGCCTAAAGACTACTAAAATATATGAAAGATTAGTAAAAATATTGAAATTATTAAAATATTAATTATTATCTAAAAACTCCAGAACTAAGGAGGTTTTCGAAAGTTAAATACTTTTAGGCTTTATAGTATTAAAGCTATATAGTTAGATACTAATTGATCTGGTTACCCTTAATTCCTCTAGAGACTTTCTTTAATTTAAACTATTTACTATTTTATGTAATTTAATAAAATCATTATACTTAATAGTATTTAGGGTTTTAGTAAGGTTATTAGTAGCTATATTAATATCTTTAATAAGGTGTAGGGTAATAATATTATTATTATTAACTTTCTGAATAATCTACTTATACTAAATATTGATATTTTAGGTATAAGCTTTATTTAGTAGGTTTATAATACTAGCAAGAATATTAATATTATCTGTAAATAAGATTATAAATATAGTAATTTATTAGTTTAGTAGCTACTTAATATATTATTAAATCTACTTAAGGAATATACTAAATAGCGTAAGGTTTATAAATTCTGCCTCTATAAAGCTTAAAGTAATAATTATCTATATTTTTAGTTTCTAAGCAATTAGAAAGCTAGTAAAATAGATAATATACCTACTAGTTAATATATAAGAGGATTAATTATTAGTAAAAGTAATATTTACTATAATATAAAGATCCAGATTCTTCTGGGAATTTATTTCTCTAAAAGTAATATTATAACTAATAATACTAATAAGATATTAAAAGAGGTATTTAATAGTATATTAATATATTAAATAGAAGTTAGTATTTATTTAGCAGAGTATACCTATAGTATAAGTAATATCTGGTTGAATACTGGTAGCTAATTAGTTAAAGCAAATAGTTTACTTTATATAAAGCTAGTATAATTAATTATTATATTTATTTTTAAACTATATAATTAGAAGGTTTTTATTGATAGGCAGAGAGATTTTAATAGTATAAAGTTTATGATAGCTAAAGTAATATAAGATAAAGTTAATATACTTATATTAAGATAAAAAGATCTTTGTATTACTATAGTAAATCTGAAATTTCAAAAACTAAGTAGTAATATTTAAGGTTCTTAAGGGGGTATACTATCTTAAGTATTTTATAAATCTTCTTTATAATATTAAGTATAGGGGTAACTATAATATTATTATTAATATATATAAAGGTATAAATATTAAGATTCTTATTAATAAAAAGGTAAATCTTTCCCTTAATAGGTATAAAGTTAATTTTCTTTATTTCCACTTTAATAAGTTAAACCTACTAAAGGGAGCTTTTATGGAGGCTATAAAATACCTTATAGAGTAGCTAGACCTTATTTAATTTATTGGAGTAATCTGTAGGTTAATAAATATAAATATAAATACTGTGGGGGACTAGAGCTATAAGGAAGGCAGTATTAAAATTATATATTTTAAATAAAAGATAATAAGGTATAATAATAGTAAAGAAGAGGTATATAGTAGTAGCAGTAACTATAATATTATAGACCTCTGAAGAGAATTAGTTATCCTTCTTATAGTTACTATATTTAATCTCTTAAACTTTAAATCTTATAATATTATTAGAGGTATTAGTCCTAATATTAAAATTTTATATATTTGGAAGAATCTTAGTATTATAGAGTTTATTAATAAGGTAGAAGGTTTTCTTATTAACTATTTATTATATTTTGGTATTATATGTAGGCTTCCAGTGGGAAAGCTAAAGAGGACTTTCTTTTACTTCCTTAATAGTATGGGAAATAAAATAACCTGGGGGAAAAACTTTTAATAATATTATAGTAATATGAGGAGTAATAGTAATTAGAGTATCCAGATTAATATATATATTAGCGGCAAAATATATTTTCTTCTTATAAGAATAAAGACTATAGACTTTATAATAATAACTAAGTAGATATACTATAGCAGTATAATAATATTAACTTAAGATACAAATAGTAGAAATATTAGCTAACTTTATTATAAGTAAGTTAATATTAGGATCTAAACAGTCTAACTTTTATTATTAAATAGTATCTATAAAGTTATTATTACTTTTATTATCTAGAAGGTTAGTAGGTTATTTAGTGGTAGATATAATAGGAATATACTTCTCTAGCGGTAAAGTTATATATTTCAAAATTTAAAGATTATTAGTCTAGTATAATAGTTAGGTTTTATACTTCTTCTTAAATAAGAAGTTATCTATATTAATAGGATTTTAATCTGGAATCTAATTAGAATACTGGATTTATAGGTTTGATTTATTAAATAGAATATTATAATTAATAATACTTAGTTTGGTGTAATTTCCAAGAGAATATAAAATAGTTTTATTAGGATCCTTATAAAAGTGAATATTATAGTAGTAAAGAATTTTCTTTATATTAAGAATATAAATATAGTAGATATAACTATATAAAGAGGTATAATTAATAAGGAAGCTTTTTGGAGTACATATTTCTATTTTAGCAGTATAAGGAGGATATTTACTATTCTTTTTATAAATATAGATAATATATCTAAGCGTTTAGATATACTTAATATATAGACGCTTATGATCTTTTGCTAGATTTAACTTTCTTGCTATAATTTTGTAAAGGCTAAATTTATCTTTATTAGCTTACGGGAGAAGGTTAAGAATTTAAATAGTAGTGTTAAGAGTATAGTTTCAGAGTTTCTTAGGGAGGTTATTATTTATAAGTATAGTATATATTACTTTAATAATAGTTTAGCTAGCTTTTTGATAACTTTATTTATAGAGAGTATATATATTATAGTAAGGTTTAAATAAGTATTCAAAAAGTAGGGATTTCCGAGTATCTTCTTAAGTTTAGAAGTATTATTATATATTTATAACTTTATAGTTAAGATAGTTATATTAGTAAAGATATTATTAAAGTCCTTAATAGCTTTGAGTATAACCTTATAATAGTGGATATTAAGCAAAATAAGCTAGTAATATCCACTATAGTAATTAAGAAAATAAAAGGTATACCTCTTAGCTATTATTAATAATAACCTAACCTTAATAAAGTTTAGATAAATTCTTTTACCTACCTAAGTAAGTAAAAGAGAAATATTATAGCTAATAATTTCTGTAGATTTAGTAAGATAGTATACTTTATAGTAAAAGAAGTTAATCTTATCTTAAGTAAATTAAATACTTATATAATAGTAGGCTTTAATAATTTACAATAGATAAATATAAATAAGATGTTAGAATATTATCTTAAGCGTAAGATAAACTTTCATTTTAACTTTAGTGAAGCTAAAAGTTATAATAATAATAGAAATAGTATTATTAAAAGTGTTAATAATATATATATTATTTAGCTATTAGATCTTAGTAAGGTTTTAATAAGATTATATATTAATAAGGTTTATAATGTTAAAATTATACTTAATATTACTTTTTTAAAAGCTGCCTAGGCTGAGAAAGTTAGTTAGACTGAGAAGGCTATATTTAACTTCCTTAATAGTTTAATTAATAATCTTAGAGGGATTTATAGAATTCTCTATCTGAAAAAAGATAATATCTATATCTTCTAGTTAAATAGATATACTGTTAGTAGTAGTAAAAAGTTAGAGGTTATTATAAATATAATATAATAGAAAGAGAGTAAGGTTATTAAAGATAGAGTTAGAGTAATCTAAATTAATTATAATCTTAAAGCTTATAATTACTTCATTATTAACTATAATATACTTAGTTTTAAATATTGTTAATAATTTTAAATAATTAGGTAAGTAATAGCTAATTTACTAATAATATCTATGGCTTTCTTAATACAAACTATTAAGGTTAATATAGAGGTTAATATATTAAAGTAATTCTTACTATATATATATTACAGTATAAGCTGAAAGTTACTTATAATATTAATAATCTGCAGAAATAAGATTAGAGTAAGTAATTTAGTATTTTGAAGCTGGGTGACTTTTCTTATAGTAAGGGTATTTACTATTCTTCTTTTTAGTAGAAGTATTACCTAAAGTATTACTTAATATATTATTACTATTAGTAATTATAATCTTTCTATATATAAGGTAAAATCTATTTTTTGCTTTGTATCTTAAGTGAGGGTATAGATAGTTTTAATAACTTTAGTCTACTTAGGCTTTTTGTTATTATTAGTATAGTGCTTATATATATTAGGTATTTTTATCTTAAAGTAGTTAAGGAGTATAATAGTCTAGAAATAATTAGCATTCTGGCTATAGAGACTTATAATATAGGCTTAAAGGTATTATATATATATACTTTAATATATTATGAAGGATTTTATAGTCTTAAGTCTTTCCCTTAGCGAACTTATTAATAAGGATACTAATAGTATCTTCTGAAACCTTAGGAATATATTTCTTAAATATCTTTATTAGTATATATAGGCTACTATTATTAGTTTACCTAGTATTAAGTAGCTTATTAATTAGAATATTATATAATAAAATAAGTAAGTTATATACTATATCCTTATTATTCTTCTATATTATATATACTGAGGTATTAGCTATAAGTTTCGAAATATTAGAGTTAATATATTTCTTGACTCTATTTACTTAAAGTATTATACTGATTAATATACACTATAAAAACCAGTTAGACTTACCTTTAAGTTTAGGAATAGTTAATATAACTATTCTGTAATTAGGATGGTTAGCTATAGTAGTTGAGGGCTGTAGAGTATATAGTTGAAAATATTATTATTTTTTAGGTTGTTTGAAAAATCGATTAAAGGGTAGGGGAGAAACTATTTAGTTTGAAAAATTTGATTAGTTGTTTGGGTAGGAATATTTTGAAAATAAAAAGAGATACTGCTTCGTTTATAGGTAATAGATTAATAGCAGCCTGGGCTTACAACCTATAGCTACTTATAGGCAATAAGGTAATTAGTAATGCTGAATATCTGTATATAAAGAGGGGAAGGTCTTACGGCTATCTATATAGCCGAGGGGCGCCCTAATAGCTATAGCCTGGCCTGTTATATAATATAGCCTAGGTGGCCACAGACTACCCCCCAATAATAATAGTGGATAATTTTATTACTATTTAAACCAGTTATAAGCTAATATTAGCACAAATACTATTACTGGATATATTATACAGTTAGAACTATATATAGAGTGAAGAGCCTAAATACTACCACCAGTATAGAGTAAAAGTAATTAAATTAATAAATAATATACTAATGGATAAACCTACTAAGGTATTTATATAACTAGAGTTTAAATATTTCTAATTACTTTTAAATCTCCAGAAAGTAATTATATATATAAAGTTTCTAATTAAAGTTACTTCTCAGGCTAATTATCCAGGTAACTAACCTAAGAATAATATTAATACCTAATAATTAATATTCTTATTTATATTTCTCTCTTACTAAGTTATATTCCTAAGTATCTATATATTTGTAAATAAATTATATAAGTAAATATATTATAATATAAACTGTCCCCGTTTGACGTAGTAGTTTAACGTCTGGCTGGTATTTACTATTTTAGTAAGTATAGTAGGTTTGAATCCTGCGACAGGTAACTGCGACTAGTAGTTATAGTATATCTTCCATTTATGAAACTAAGCGTAGTAACTACTACTAGCTAGTAATACCTACTAATAGCTATTAATAGCTAGTAACTATTAATAGCTAGTAATAGATACAGCTAGTTAGTAGCTAGTATTATATAGTAACTAAATATAATCTTTTAAAAGAAGTAACTATGATAGATATAGGTTTATATCTTCCGTTTATAATATATCTTTTATATTTATTAGCTATTATATTAACTAACTATATTTACCGTCTGAGGTTTCCTCTATTTAAATAGTTTCTCAGCTCCAGCTTATCTACAGAGTTTATAAGGTAAAAGCTAACTGTCGGATGCAACTACCTAAATAGAACCCCGAGAGGCATATAATTTAAATAGTTAGAGACCTTCAATATAACTATAAAGTTTATTATAATATTAACTGTAGGTTAATATAGTAAAGGTTAAAAAAGCTAAATTACCCTATAGAATATAAACTATAAAGAAATATAAACTTCACCCAGAAGAACAGTAGATATATAAAGTTTTTAAATATCTAATGATACTATATTAGTTTCCTTACTTTCTATTTAAGAATATAACCTTATATGTAAATATAATATCCTTATATATATTAGTAATATCCTATAGAATATTCCTCATAATAAGGCTATTAGAATCTAGCTGTAATTTATAAGTAAAAGAATTAGCTAAAACTAGATAGATATTAGTTTCAGAAGTATCCTTAATAGATATTAATTTAGAATAATCTTTATTCTAACCTATAGATATAGAAGTAAAAGAAAACTTTAGAATAGCTATCTTACTAACTATCTTCTAAAAAGTAAACTTACTGTTAAACTTATTAGAAAAATACTAGCTTTAGTAGCATCTCAACTTACCTAAATTTCTAACTAACTATCAGTTTAAAATATAAGTAATATATAAATTAAAGATTATATTATAATAGTAAAACTACTATTCTAAATAAATTTAAGATACTAAGATTTAAATATTATTAGCCAGCTAGATAATATTACATATAGAATTTTATCTATAATATACTACTAGTATTTAGCTGACTAATTTAATTTTACTAAATAATAATTACCCTAGAAGTTTCCATTAAGTATACTATAAATATAGTTTTTATATAAAAAAACCCTAAAGGTTATTTAATTCTAATTTATAAACTTACTATCCTCAAAGTTTACTTTCTTTATATTACTATTAGTAAATATCTAAGCTAACTAAATATTATCTTATATACTAAGTTAATATTAATAATATTTATTAGGGTAAAAGCTATTAACCTCTTCCTCTATTAGAAATCTTTTCTAAATTTTCTTAGAAGTTAAATTATTACTTTTCACCCCTATAAGTTACTTATGATGTAAAGTAAAGTATTAGCTAATAATATCTAAGATTAAAGAAGCTAAGTAACTATATTAAGAAATTACCTTTTTTTACCAGACTTTAGTATAGGGAAACTACCTTAGTTATTATTATCTATATTCTCCTTACTTTACTTTTATAACTTTAGTGTGCGGAAGTTACGTCAGCTATTATTATTAGTATTAATTTCAGCTAATATTTTCTAGTATAAAATAGCGTAAGGTACCTCCAAAAGAAAAACTATTATATATATTCTTCTATAGAATATTATCAGCAGTAAATATAGATGTATAATATAATCTTAAATAAATATTAATATAATAGTGGTAATAATAGTCTGAAAAGGAGAATATAAGGATATAACTAACTAACGCTACGTAGTATACTTAGTAACCTACCAGCCAGGCACTAGAAAGATTTTCACTTGAAAGATCCTAACTTAAATTCTTTAAGTAATAATCTATAGAGTAATATAGATTCTATCTATGTATCCGAACCTTTCCTAGTCAAAACCTTTAGTTACACTCTTAAAATTCTATTACTTTTACTTAACTTTTCAGTAACTAGTATAGGGAAGAATATTAGGTAATAACTAATAATATAGAGACTATACAGCCTATATATACGAAGCTAATATAAATCTTAATAAACTTTAGTAATGAATATTTAATCCAGCAGATACCTACAGTAAGACTGCTAGTATTTTACTATACTATAGTAATAATTTAGATAATAGCAGTAGGTAAATACTAACCTCTAAGAAAGATGCCTTCTATATAGAAGAAATCTTATACCCTCCTCTAGATAAACTAGAACCTAGTGTTAATATAAGTTCTTACTAGTAACTACCTAAAGATAAGCTAGAAGTGGATCTACTGGATAATTTTATATAGGAAGTAATATAAAATACGAAATATATACCTTCTAGATATAAGTAAGAAGATATATTCTCTTTAATTTTAACTTACGAAACTAGGTAGTTACTATATCCTCAGTAATCTACCTTTATATTTAATAAGTAATATTTATTATTATTCTAACTGAAGTTAAATTCTACAGACATAATAGGTAAGATACTTAGAATTATATATTTATAAATAGCTATATATTAGAAATTAATATTGAGATAGTAAGAGGTTTATAAGAATTAAACTACTATACTTATATAATAACTTACTAAGTGCTTATTAGTATCTAAACTACCTAAGAATTAGAAGAAGCTATCCTTATATAACTATAAGATAATAGGAAAGAAATTTATAGGTAAATAAATTAATAACTAAATTATAGCCATTAAGAATAGCTATTATATTTGGCTGAGCAGTATTATAGATGGATCTAATAGATACTTATAAAGTTTATATAATATTTTTAGATACAATAGTAAACCTATAGAGTAAGTCTAGAGGATAAGTTTATATAGGCTAACTTTATTATATTTACTTACTAATAGTATATTAATTTAGAAATATAGAAGTAATTATATTGGCAGAAGCTTAAAGAAGTATAATAGAGTAAGTAATAGTTACTAATATAATATTATATTAAGTAGTTAATATTCTATCAGAATCTGGATACCCCAGAATATAAGTAATATAAAGGAAAAACCTTTATCTTCTTTTATAAATTATATATTAGCTTAAAGAGAGAGATAAAGAAACTTAAGATTTCCTTCCTAAAAACTTAAGAAATTATAATAGAGGTAAAAAGGCTATAGAAGCTTACGTAATAATATAGCAGTAAGTGAATAAAAGAAAGAAGATATAAGTAATCCTATTCTAGTATATAAGTATTTTAATTAACCTTAACCTTAAGGATACTAGGGAAAATTATTTCCTCTATATTTTTAATATTTAGTAGATACTATTTTGAAGCTGCTAGTTTAAGGAACATTATATTACCCTTAATATAGAAATTCTTATTTACTTCAGCTACACTATAGACCCTAGAAACCTATTTTATATATATAAGATAAGTATAAAGTTATATAATATTATAGTAGCGTGAAAGTTAACTTAATATTACTAGCTACCTAAGGGTAGAGTATACTAAAATTCTAAATATTAATATAAGCTACTAATGCTAATATCTATATAGGAAATAACCAGGGAAACAAATAAATATAAGGATATAACTAACAGTCTCTATACTAATTACAAAGTTAGTCTCTATTAGAAAGATAGCTAAAAGCTTAGTAATTATTCTCCAAGAAGTAAAGGAATAAAAAATGGCAGTAAATCTAAATTTATACTTACAGATAGAATTTATTAGCAAATAGCTAGTTAAGATACTATACTTAATATTAGCTAATATAGAAATATCTATATTAGAAAGATATAATAAATTAATATTAGCCTTAGAAAAAGCCTACTAATTAACCTTCTTCCTTATAAACTTAAAGGAATATCCTTAGAAGATATGCTAACTATTTATTAAAACTTACTAACCAAAAAGCTACTTAAACTTTCTACTAAATTAATATTGTATAAGTTAGAAAGATATTATAATTAATATCTATATAAATATCTAATACTATAAGTATATAATTTCTACGAAGCTGAAGGTATTTACTTAAGAGATTATTAAAAATAATAACATTACTTATATACTTGATATTAGTAAAGTAGGAAATAATTTCAAAGTCTATATTAAAATACTAGGGAAATTAAATTCGATTATAGTAACTATAAATATCCCCAAGAAACTACTAAGTAAGTGGGAAGTATTTAATAAAATAGTAGTAAAAACTATTTTAGTACTTAAGAATACCAAATACTTTATTAACCTGAAATTAGGTAAGAAACTATTATATAGCTATATTTACCCCTTAAGTAAGTAATAACTTAAAGAATTAAAAGTGTATATTATAGAGAATTTAGTAAATAATTATATATAGCTGTTAATAAGTAAAGTAGATATATCTATTTTATTTATATTAAAGAAGAATAGTTCCCTATATTTTTATATTAACTATAGGAAATTTAAGGAGGTTATAATTAAGAACTAATATCCACTACCTCTTATTAGCAAACTTCTAGATAAACTTTATAAAATAATGTAAATTTTAAAGATTAACCTTAAGGATATATACTATTATATTAAGATTAAGCTAGAGAATTATTTAAAGATAGTATTTAGAATAAGGTATAGCTATTATAGCTATGTAGTTATATTATCTAGCTTTATAAATATATCTGTAATATTTTAGATATATATTAACTATGTACTTACTAAGCTAATTAATTTCTACTATTTAGTTACTTTTGCTTTATACCTATAGTAGTATCTAAGCTCTTCACCCTATATATAATTCTAACTGTACAATTTACCTAGTAATAGTATTTATACTAATACTAACTTATAACTAGTTTAAATAGTAGTAAAATTACCTATTATTATAGATAATTATACCTCTAGTTATAATATTTAACTTTATAGTAGAGGAAGACCTTATAGTAATAATCCATATAGTAAGAGCTTTAGTAAAGCTAGAGCTTAATATATATAGCTAAAAGTAATTACTAAAATTATAAGATTAAGAATCTTTATAAACCTCTTAAAAAAAGAATAAAATAAAAAGCTAAAAGCTAAGTATTCTATAATTTATTACTTCTCTATATTCTTTATAATAAAACTAGAATTCTCCTTAAATTTATATAGCTATTTATAATTAGGGGAATATAATAATAGATACTAAATATTCTATTATAATCCCTATAATTAGAGATATTAATATCTTCTAATACACTTAAGTAATATAATAAATACTAATATTAATAGGTAGACTCTAAATATTTAGAAATAAATTATCTAGATATCTTATAATTTATTATATGAAGCTAATAATTTTAGAGACTAGTTATTAATTAGATAGTATCTTAATATTAATATATTATACTAGTTAGGAGATATTTTAGAGTATTATAATATTATAATTACTAAGGTTTTAGCTATTATATAGTTATATTAAAAGTATTTATATTTATACTAATATTATTTATATATTAGCTATATTTAATATATTAAGATTATTTACTAATAAGAGTAGGCTAAGTTTTATTATACTTATATAGAGATCGTAAGTTAGCTTATATTAGTAGTAGAGAACTTTCGTATTAGTGGCAGAGAATTTTTATATTAGGGGCGTAAAGTTTCGTCTGGGGGGTGAGGATGTTAAGGTTGCGGATATCGAGGTTATAATGAGTGTTAGTTAGTAGTAATTAATTCTCTCGAGATATTCGAATTATATATAGACGGCGTGAGGGCGTGAGGGTGTGAGGTTGACGCGGAAGAAGTTGTCGGTTATTTACTATCGAAAAGGTTAACATGGAGTGAGTATACTAGCTACTATAGCTGCGAGGAGTTTAGCTCCAGATTAACTTAAGGTTAGCTGTAGTAGTTAGTAGAGGGGTGGGAAGGCTAAAGTAATACTTTAGGGGGTAATATATCTAGTAATAGTTATAATAGAGAGTAAGCTATTAGCCTCTCCCTTAATATCTACTATATAGTATATATAAGTAATATTATAGCTTATATAACTGAAACTAAGGAAATTTATATTTATATTCTATTATAGATTCTTACTGAATTATATAAAGTATATCTTTTTATAAATCTTTTTAAATATAAGTTTTATATAGAGAAAATCAGTTTTCTAAGTTATATTATAATATAAATAGATATTAAGATAGATCCAGCTAAAGTATAAGTAATTACTCAATAGAAGCTACTAGAGATATTTAAGAAGCTTTAGGTATTTCTAAACTTCGGTAATTTCTACTGTAAGTTATTTACTAAATACTCTAAGGTAATAATATTACTGATTATACTTCTAAAGGAAAATATAGAGAATAAGGTATTTTTATAGCCTAAGAATATATAAGTGATATTCTTTATATAATAAGAGACTTTTTATTTAGTAACTATTTTCTAATACTGGAATTCTCTTTAAGAAACCAAAATGAAAATAGATATATTATAAAAAGTAAATTTAAGTATTTTATTCTAAATAGTAGAAAGCTAATAGTAACCTATTACCTACTACTTCAGAAAGCTTAGTAAGGTAAAGTAAAAGTAGGAAATAAAATAGTAAAAGCTACTTACTATAATAGAAAGCTTAAATTACTAAGGTTACTACCTTATATATTTTTCTAAAATATTTATAGTTTTTATAAATTACTAGATATTAATAGAGGTTATTATAGCTTTAATATAGAATCTTTAGGAAAAGTATACCTACTGAATTTATAAGCTTTCAGTATTTAATTTTAATTTTAAAATATTAGTCTAAGGTAATAAACTTAGTAAAAAGCCTATTTAGGTAGCTAGATTATATAAAGGAAAAGGTAAAATATTATAATATACTATTAATTCTTATAATAAACTTCAGCTTATAAAGCTTTTATTAGCAGATATCTATAAAGTAGTTAAGAAAATTTAGGAAAGCTTAAAGTTAGTAAAAATCTTGACCTAAATAATTAGAAAGTAAGAAGAATATCTTAGCAAAAAAGTTAGCTTTAGAGGTAGAAGATACTTAACCTCCTAACGGTAAAACCCTCCTTAGAATGCTAGAAAAATAGTAATAATTACAGCTATAGTTACCTACAGCTAGAATAAGTATAAAGTAATAGAGAATATCTAATAAATACTAAATAGTAATAAGAACTTAATAAGAATTAGGATTACTATTCTAATATAGTATATTCTATACTTAGTAATAAGGAGACTTATAAAAAGTAAAATAGTATACTTTCTGAAAGTATCTAAAAACCTAAAATAATTTATCAAAAGGCTGTAAACTTATAACAAGAATTACTATATATATATAAAGAAAACTTAGGAAATAGCTAGAGATATTAAAGGATACTTAGTATGAAGGACTGGACCTAGGTTTGTTTAACCGGAAGGTGGCGTAAAATACTGTTTATTTAGAACTAAGGAGTAAAAGAGAAGCCTTTATAAATATATAGAAAAGTCTGTATATATAATATTATATAGAGTTTACTAGAGTCCCACTCAGGCGAAGGAGTTAGCTTTAGATACTTAGGTATAATTCTGGCTAAATATCCAGATATAGTCTATAATATTACCTTCCTCCTCTCCAGCTGCCGTCTGGCTGGAGACTATAGACTGAGTCTCTATTATTATCTATAATTAGTTTATATATTACTTTATACTGCTCTAAGGTTACTATATCTATAATAATATTAATAAGCTTCTATATAGAGTTTATATATTCTTCCTATTTAATAAGAACTTCTTATTAGTATCCTCTCTCCACTTAGTATATCCTTATAGTAAGAATATTTTTCACTAGCTATTTAACCTCCTTATTATTATTTATTAGTAGTAGTAGTTAGTTATTAACTATAACTTACCTAAGTAGTAAATTAGTAGTAACTTTCTAGAGTAAATTTATATAAAACTATAGGTAAATAGACTCTAAAGTATTTAACTTTATAATATATAGTAAGAGGATCTTTATTATTATATATTTATAGTATAGTTAGGCTAACTGTCAGTTTAGTTTTAGTAATTTATAGTTAGATATATTTAACTATATTTTATTACTAACTTAGTATTAATCTGTAGGGAACTAGATTCTATTTATTTAAGTTTCTAATTTCTACTGAATAGTAACTATCTCTATATAGATATATATTATTATTAACTATATTCTCTTAACTAGCTAGTAGGCTGCAGTCTTATAACTATTAGGTGGTTCTATATACTTTTTAGTAACTAGAATAAAGTTAATATAATATTTATAATTTATAAAGAAAAATATAGTTTCTATTATATTATACTATTAATTATAGAAAGCTAATTATATAATAAGTAGTAAGTTACTTTAGTTATTCTGAGATTAGTAAGTAAATATTTTTAAAATTATTTAAATCTCCTAGTTATATTATCTAATAATTTTATTAGTTTGTAGGTAGTAACTAATATTTAATAGGTATATAATACTTATTAATTTATAGAACTCCTTCTAGAAGTAATTTACCTAGTTAGACTCTTTATTACTTATAATAGAGTATAATATTCTATAGAATCTATAGTAGTAACTGAGGAACTACTAAGTATATACCTCTATCTTTATTATATCTATCTTTTTTAATATAGGGATTTTATTTAGTTAATTAATAATAACCTAGAGGTAATAGCTACCTTATTTTTTTTATAGGAGGTAAGTTAGTAATAAAATCTATTAATAGATTAGAGTGTAACTAGTTAAATACTGGTAGGAGTTTTAGGAATTTCTTTTTAGCCTGCTTCTAGATATAAATACTTCTATATATATTATAATTATATATAAATTAGTAGATATTTTATAATTATTTAGATTAGTAGAACTATTAGTTTATAATTTTTAGTATATTGTTATATCCTAAGTAGCTTATAGGGGAGGAGTTATATAACTTCTATATTAACTTAATTTTAAGTTTATTAAGGAGGTTATTATTTTTTTTACTATTTAGTATTTAAAATCTCTCTCTAAAAGTAAGCTATTCTAGTATATTAATAATATACTTAGTAATCTGGATCTTAATATAGAAATTAGGAGGGAAGTTATACTTTTCCTACTAGACTACTATAAAGATTTATTAGTATAAGGAGTCTCTCTTAGTAGTATAGTTTTATATTTCTTATAAGTTTAGTTTTCTTTTGAAAATTTAGATACTAATAATACCTATATATCTTACTTAGGGCTCTGTGGGGATAGTAGTATCTGGGATAATTTATATTATCTATCTTTATTACTTTTTATTATTCTATTTTTTAGGGGTATTCTATTTCCTCTGGGAGAGAGTATTAGAGGTTATTATCTGGATATCTAGCTGGTATTTAAAGTGAAAGTTATACTAAGATAATTTCTCTATCTACTAGTTTTACCTTTCTGTAAGTTATTATTTTTTTATAAAGTATTTAAGGTTTTTATAGTTAGTGAGGATTTTGAACTTCTTAGTGCTTTATAGTTCTATTTTTTATATCTGTAAATATTTTAATATTATAAGGAGTTCCTTATTATAGATTAGGTAATTAAATTCTGTGGGGGTTAGATATTAGGAGTGGAAAGCTACTAGATACTTCACTCTAGTTTTATTAGTTTAGATTAATATACCTCTTAGGATATACTTTAAATAGTTTATTTCTATTATTATTAGAATATTAAGGTTAAATATCTATAGGATTAGTTCTGTAGCAAAAAGTTATTTTAGTGTAAGGAAAGCTTCTTATTATTCTAATCTCTAGTTAAAGGAAACTAACTTCTAAGTTAGATAGTTTAAAAGTTTTATAATAATGTTATATTAAGATATAAAAACTTTATAGTAGTTTATAAACTTAAGGAAAATATAGATATTTTTTAGTAAGTTAGGGGGAAGTTAGTTAATAATAATTTCTAACTTCTTAGAATTATAAGAGAGGCTCTTTCTAACTATTATAATATATTTAATATACTTAACTATAATAACTAAGAATTTATATTTTTTAGAATCTAACTTAAGGTTTATATTAGTAAAGTAGCTAAATATTTAGTAGATTTTCTCTTTATACTCCTTTTATAAGTTACTAATATAAATAAAGATATTATTAATATATACTATAATAAAGTTATCTAGAACCTATTATAGGTAGCTATTAATATACTGTTAAAATATAGTAGAAATATTAGTAAGTCTAAAAGAATATATTATCTATTTAAAGAGGTTATAATATATCTAAAAAGCTATTTTCTCCTAATCTGCTTTATTAATTCTGATTTTATAGAATATAGTAATAATATTAAACTTAATATACTAATAGGTAGTAGTAACCCTCTGGAGGGTCTCTAATATAAGGGGGAGAAGGTAATAATTCTTCTTTATAATTATATTAAAGGTTTTATAATCTATATAGAAATATATTCTTCTATCTAGCTTTCTTATAAAGAGGATTAGGATACTAATAGAGAAGTTACTTACTTTAATAAATTCCTTATTAAGTAAATCTTCTAGGGTTTTTTTAAGTATTAGAAGTTTCTCCTGTGATATATTATAGAGGGGTTCCTATAGGAGGTCTAGGTTCTATTTCTTATTATTAGGAATTAATAGGATATAGTAGTTTATCCTTAGTTAGCTGGGAGGTAGTTAATATACTGAATCTAGATAGAAAAGATTTAGGAATTTCTTTAAGATATTTATAGGAATATAATCTTTTAGGTTTACTTCTATTTTTAGAGTTAATATTTTCTTAATATCTACTAAACTAATAGATATAATCTAGTAGAAACTTAATATTTTATTAGTATACTATATAGTATACTAATAGATAAATATAAATAAATTAGTATTAAGTAGCTAAGCTGACTAGATCTCCTTAAGCTATATTAGCTTATCTGAATATTCTAGGTATATTATTATACTATTTTTTCTGTATATTATCTATTAGGCTTCAGTATTATAGAAAATATAATTATCTTCTATTTATAGCTACTTAAGATATAAAAGTAACTATAAGCTTTCTATAATATAGAAATAGATTTTTTATATATAGTTACTAACTTTTAAAGTTAGGATAGTTATTTTCTAGGTGTTACTAAGTGATAATTTAGTGGTATATTTTCTTATCTATCTTTTTAACTTATTAATTCGTGGGAGGTGAAGTTTCTTTATAAGGAAGGTATTAATAATAATATAGATATTACAGTTTATATTAATAAGTATATTAATAGAGTAATTTCTATTAATTCTAGTCTGAATAGTAGCTAATTATTAGTTACTTATTTATTTTTTTTCCTATTATTTTCTTTATTTTATTATTTTTATTTTAGTTAGTTTTAGAGTTTAATTTTATTTTAGAGTTATTTTTTTTCTGAATTTTTATTGTTACTAAGTGGGATAATATTATCTTCCTGGTTGTTTTTAGTATAATCTGGAGTAGCTATAGTTTTTATAATTTTTATATTATTTTTTTTATATTTTTAGGTTTTATAGTTTCTGTGGATATAGTTTTTTTTGCTGTATTTAAAGTATTAGTAGGTATTCTAATGGTTTTTAGAATATTCTTTAGGGGTAGAAAAGAAACTATTAGAGTTTTAATATTATTATTACTTCTTAACTACCTTAGTTATTATAATATTACTCTCTATATTATAGGTAGTAGGTTTCTAGTGGGATAGTTAGTAGTATATTGATACTTCTTTTATATATTTAAGTTTCTAAGTTATATTTTAAATTTTAGATAATTAATATTTATATTCTATAGGAAAGTTAATTATAATAAATAGCTTCTTAAGGTGGGAGAGTAAGGTAGCTTCTAATAGGGAGATCTAGATTATATCTAGCTATATATACTCTTTAGTATTAGTTAGAGTTTTTTTAAACTAGGATAGAAAGATAGTTAAGTATTTATTTTCCTTCTGTCTAAAGCTCTATAGCTAGGTAATAATATAAAGTTAACTATTAGGATTTAGGTAAGTTCTATCTAAATAACCTATAAAATTATTTAGGTTATAGGAGTTTTCTAGCTCTCTTATTATATAGAAGGTTTTAATTACCTACTGAGGATTAGAGTCTAAGTAGGAGTAAATTAGATATTAGTGTTCCTAATTATTATTAAAGAAATAGTAGTTAATCTTAAGTTTAGCTTTTATCTGTTAGGTTTATATTTAGTATTCCTTCTACTTACCTGAAAATTTTAGGGGTAGGGGAAGAAGCTTCCTCTAGTAGTTAGCTATTAGTAGGGATATAATAATATTATTAACTTTAAAGGCTGTTATCTCAATAGATATTATTCTGGAGGTTACTAAAGTATTCTAGTGTAGGTTAGAAGTATCTATTATAGTAGCCACCTGGAGGTTACTACCTACTATAATATCTTATTTTACTAATTTATATAAGAGTTTATTAATCCTCTAGTAGAGAGAGCTTAAGGTATATTATAATTATTACTAAAGTAGTTTACTTATAGGGTTACTACTTATAGGGATATCCTGGGGGGTTTTAGTATTTTCTATTATTCTTTATATTAGTTATCTGTTATATAGTATTATATCCTAGAAGCTATATTTAACTAGATTATATACTTAACCAGTAGGGAGCTACGCTCTACTTAATATTATCTATATAGTAAATAAAACTAAGTTCTAAATATATAAAGAATTAGATCTGGGTTTATTTAACTGGAAGGTGGCGTAAAATACTGTTTATTTAGAACTAAGGAGTAAAAGAGAAGCTTTTATAGGTGTATAGAAAAGTCTGCATATATGGTGCTATATAGAGCCTACTGGGGCCCCACCCGGGCGAGGGGGTTAGCTTCAGATACTTAGGTATAGCTCTGGCTGGATATCTGGATATAGCCTGTAATACTTAGTTAATATAGAGGAAATATTTTTCTTTAAAGAAAAACTAATTATACTAAGTAGAGAATCCCTAAAATATTAAATTCTTTATCTATATTATAATAAATATAAAGAAGGATATATAAATAAAAAATATAAAAGCTTATAATTATTTTCCAAATATAATTTCTTTATTATAATATTATAGAAACTAAATTTATCCTTACTAGCTTGCGGAAGAAAGTTAAGTACTTGAATAGTAATATTAAAAGTATAATTCTAAAGCTTTTCAGGAAGGCTATTATCTATAAGTATATTATATACTATATTATTGATAATCCAGCCAGTAAATTTAATTACTCTATTTATAGATAGTATATATATTATAGTAAGATTTGAATAAATATCTAAAGAATGGGAATCTCTAAGTATATTCTTAAGCTTAGAAATATTATTATATATTTATAACTTTAAAGTTAAAATAATTATATTACTGAAAATATTATTAAAGTTCCTAATAACTTCAAGTATAACTTTATAATGATAAATATTAAGTAAAATAAGCTAGTAATATCCACTATAGTAATTAAGAAAATAAAGAATATACCTCTTATCTATTATTAATAATAATTTAACTTTAATAAGATTTAGATAAATCTCTTTACCTACCTAAGTAAGTGGAAAAGAAATATTATAGCTAATAGTCTCTATACATTTAGCAAAATAGTATATCTTATAGTAAATAAAAAATTTAATCTTAAGTAATTTAATATCTATATAGCAGTAGGCTTTCATAACTAACAATAAATAAGTATAAATAAGATATTAGTATATTATCTTAAATATAAGATAAACTTCTAACATAACTTCAGTAAATTTAAAAGCTGTAATAATGAAAATAGTAATACTATTAGAAATCTTAACAATATAGATATTACTTACTTATTAAACCTTAGGAAGACTATAATATAACTGCATATTAATAAAACTTATAATATTAAAATTATACTTATTATTACTTTTTTAAAAACTTCCCAGGCTGAGAAAATTAGCTAAACTGAGAGGGCTATACTTAACTTCCTTAATAATTTAATTAATAGTTTTAGAGGGATTTATAGAATTCTCTACCCAAAAAAAAGATAATATCTATACCCTCTAGTTAAATAGATATACTATTAGTAGCAGTAAAAAGTTAGAGATTATTATAAATATAGTATAATATCAAAAAAGTAAGGTTATTAAAGATAGAGTTAAAGTAATCTGAATTAACTATAATATTAAAGCTTATAATAGCTTTATTATTAACTATAGTATATCTAGCTTTAAGTATTATTAGTAGCTTTTAAATAGTAAGATTAATAATACGTAATTTACTAATAATATCTATAGCTTTCTTAATAAAAACTAATAAGGATATTATAGGGGTTATTATATTAGTATAATTCTTACTATATATATATTTTATAGTATAAGCTAAAAGTTACTTATAATAGTTATAATCTGGAGGAATAAAGTTAAGATATATAATTTAGTATTTGAAAGCTAGGTAATTCCTCTTATAGTAAGGATATTTACTATTCTTCTTTTTAGTAGAAGTATTATCTAAAATATTACTTAATATATTATTACCACTAGTAGTTATAGTCTTTCTATATAAAGTAAGATTTATCTTTTACTTCTCATCTTAAGTAAGAATATAGATAGTTTTAATAATTTTAGCTTATTTAGATTTCTTATTATTATTAATATAATACTTATATATATTAGGTAACCTTATCTTAAAGTAATTAAGAAGTATAATAGCCTAGAAATAATTAGTATTCTAACTATAGAGGCTTATAATATAGATTTAAAGATACTATATATATCTTAATATATTATAAAGGGTTTTATAATCTTAAGTATTTCCCTTAGCAAACTTATTAATAAGGATACTAATAGTATCTTTTAAAATCTTAGAAATATACTTTTGAAATATCTTTATTAGTATATATAGGTTACTATTATTAGTTCAGCTAGTATTCAGTAGCTTATTAATTAGAATATTATATAATAAGATAAGTAAGTAATATACTATATCCTTATTATTCTCCTATATTATATATACTGGGGTATTAGCTATAGGTTTAGCTATATTAAAGTTAATATATTTCTTGACTCTATTTATATAAGTGTTATATCAATTATTATATATTATAAAGACTAGTTAAACTTACCTTTAAGCTTTGGTATAAATAACGCAACCGTTCAATAACGTAAATAGTCGGCTATTGTAAGGGCTGGGGGCCACGGGGCGTGTGGTTATAATTATTGTTGTTTTTTAGGTTGTTTGAAAAATTAATTGAAGGGTAGGGGAGGGACTATTCATTTTAAAAAAATCAATCGGTAATTTTTAGGTAGGAATATTAAAAAAAAAGGGATACTGTTTGTTTATAGGTAATAAATTAAACAGCCTGGGCTTACAACCTATACCTACTTATAGGTAATGAGGCAATCGGTAATACTAAATATCTATATATAAAGAGGGGAAGGTCTTATAGCTATCTATATAGCTGAGGGATATTCTAATAGCTGTAGTCTAGCCTGTTACGTAACGTAGCCTAGGTGGCTATAGGCTACCCCCTAATATATTTTATATTTAAGATAATATATTAATACCTTATTTATACTTATATATTATAAGTTATCAATGTTGACCGCCGCGTGGGTATTTAATTTACTTAAGATAAAATTAATTTTTTTCACTATAAGGTATACTATCTTACTAAATTTATAGAGATTAGTAGCTATAATATTCTTCTTTTATTTATTTTAGTAGGTAAAGAGATTTATCTAGATCTTATTAAGATTAAGTTATTATAAATAATAAATAAGAGGTATATTCTTAATTTTCTTAATTACTATAGTAAATATTACTAGCTTATTTTACTTAATATCTACTACTATAAGGTTATACTTAAAGCTATTAAGAACTTTCATAATATCTTTATTAATATAATTTTCTTAATTATAAAGTTATAAATATATAGTAATATTTTTAAATTTAAGAAGATATTAAAAGATTCCTACTTTTAAGGTATTTATTTAAATCTTATTATAGTTTATATATTCTCTATAAATAAAGTAATTAAATATACTAGCTAGATTATTATTAAAATAGTATATATTATACTTATAGATAATAGCTTTCCTAAGAAACTTGAGAATTATATTCTTAATATAATTATTTAAGTTCTGAATTTTCTTCCGTAAGCTAATAAAGGTAAACTTAACTTTGATGAAATTATAGTAAGAGAATTAAATTTAATAAAAAATTATAAATTTCTATATATTAAGTATATTTAAATATTTAGATATATTACTTATATTTATAAGAAGGATAGTAAGTATCCTCCTTATATTATTAAGATAGAAGTATATATTATAAAAATATTTCTCATTAGTTATATCTTTCTATATAGCTATATTTATTATATTTATATTTCTAATATAAAGAAAGTTTTCTACTGTAATAAAAGTTATTTTTATCAGGATTTCAATAAGATTATTTTATATTCTCTTAGAGATTATATTAAACTAAGTAATACTAATTATAATATTTTATTTAATAAACTAAACCTATAAATTTAGTATTCTAATTAGATTCTAAATTAAAATCCTACTATTATAGATAACTTCTTATTTAATAAGAAAGATAAAATCTAATTATTATAATAAACTAATAATTTTAATATTATAAAATATATAATTCTGTTACTAAATAAGTATATTTCTATTACTATTACTACTAAATAATAGTTTACTAATCTCTTAGATAATAAGGATAATAATAACGTTATAGATACTATTTAATAATAGGAGTAAGATTATTTAGATTCTAATATTAACTTACTTATAATAAAGTTAGCTAATATCTCCACTATTTCTACCTTAGGTTAGCCTTATTATACTATTATAGTAAAGCTATCTAGCTATTATTATAAAGCTTATAGCTTTTATTTTTATAAGAAGAAGGTTTTTCTTACTACTGATATTTATATTAATTTAGATATTCTAATTATTATTACTTTTCTTACTACTGCAGTATTATTAAAAGTTCTTTCCCCAGGTTATTTTATCCTCTATATTATTAAGGAAGTAAAAGAAAATTCTCTCTAGCTTTCCTATTATATATAATATTAAGATATAATAAACAGCTAATAAGGAGACTTTCTATCTTATTAATAAATTCTATAATATTAAGATTCTCTCAGGTATATATATTTTTGATATTAAAACTAATATCTCTTATAATATTATAAGATTTAAGGCTTAATAGGTGGTATATAGTAACTATAAGAGGGGTAACTAATTCTCTTAAGAGGTTTATACTGCTATAGTAACTACTACTGCTATTTATCTCTTTTTTAATATTATTATTAATTTATTTTTTATTGAAGATATATAATTTTGATACTATCTTCCTTGTAGTATTGATTTTATATTACGTTTAAATTTACCTTTACTAATTTATAGGTTACTTTAATAGATTGGATAAGGTCTTATTACTCTATAAAGCACTTTATAGCTTTTATAAAAGCTTCCTTTAGTAGTTTCAGCTTATTAGGGTAGAAATAGAAATAATTAGCTTTATACCTAATAAGGGGGAAGATTTACCTTTTTATTAATAAGAGTTTTAATATTTATATTCTTATATATAATAATAATAATATTATAGCTACCTCTATACTTAAAATTATAAAGAAAGTTAATAAGATACTAAAGATAGTATATCTCCTTAAGAATCTTAATATTACTCTTTAGTTTTTAGAATTTTAGATTTACTATAGTAATATAAAGATCTTTTTATCTTACTATAAATATATTAACTTTATTTTATATTAATTTAGCTGTTATAAACTTTATATTAGTAAAATTCCTCTTTCTATAAAGAAGAATCTTCCAACTATATAGTTTAAGAATAAATATGATAATTAATTGTATTAGCTCTATATAAAGTAAACTGGTTACTTTAACTAGTTAGTTACTAGTATCTAACTGGATATTACTTATATTATAGGTAGATTCTACTATATAAATACTAGCCTCTCTCTTATATATAAATATACTACTAAATATCTTTTTAATACCTTATTAATATTACTAATTATAATATTATTTTTAGAGAAATACATTTCCAGATAGATCTAAATTTATATACTATAGTGGATACTACTTTTACTAATACCTAACTCTCTTATATATTAACTAGTAGGTATATTATTTATTTTACTAGATTTCTAATTACTTAGAAATCTAAAAAGTAGATAATTATTACTTTAAGTATTATAGAGGCAGAATCTATTATCTTTATATTCACTAGTATATTCCTTAAATAGATTTAATAATATATTAAGTAGCTACTAAACTAATGTACTATTATATTTATAATCTTATTTATAAATAACAAAAATACCCTGACTAATATTATAAACTCTCCAAATAAAGTTTATATCTAAAATATTAATATATAGTATAAGTAGATAATCTAAGAGGTTAATAATAATAATATAATTACCTTATATCTTATTAAAGGGAGGAGCTGATAGTTCGCTCTCTATTATAACTATTAGTAGATATATTACCCCCTAAAATATAACTTCAGCTCTTCCACCCCCCCACTAACTACTATAGCTAGCCTTAAGTTAATCTAAAGCTAGACTCCTCGCAGCTATAGTAGCTAGTATACCCACCCCACATTAATCTTTTCAATAATAAACAACTAATAACTCCTTCTATATTAACCTCACATCCTCCCCTCACACCCTCACGCCCTCACACTATCTATATATAATTTAAATATCTCAAGAGATTTAATTACTACTAACTATAGCTACTCTATTTAAATACTTATTATAACCTCTATATCTATAACCTTAATATCCTCCAGACTATACTCTACTTACCCTCAAAATAAAACTTTACACTCCCAATATAAAAGTTTTCCACTACTAATATAAAAATTCTCCACTACTAATATAAACTAACTTACAATCTCTATATAAATATAGTAAGATTCAGTCTACTCTTATTAGTAAATAATCTTAATATATTAAGTATACTAATATATAAATAATACTAATATAAATATAGATATTTTTAATATAGCTATATAATATCTAAAACCTCAGTAATTATATTATTATAATACTCTAAAGTATTTAGTATCTAATATAGTATATTAATATTAGAATATTATCTAATTAATAACTAGTCTCTAAAATTATTAGCTTAATATAGCAGATTATAGAATAGCTAGATAACTTTCTTCTGAATATCTAGAATCTATCTATTAATATTAATATTTATAATATTATATAGGTTCTTTAGGAGATATTAATACTCTCTATTATAGGGATTATAAAAGAATATTTAGAACCTACTATTATATTACTCTAGTTATAAGTAGCTATATAAATTTAAGGGGAATTCCAGTTTTATTATAAAAATAACATTAAGGATAGTTTAGATATAGAAGAATAATAAATTATAGAATACTTAGCTTTTAGCTTTTTATTTTATTCTATCTTTAAGAGGTTTATAAAAATTCTTAACCTTATAACCTTAGTAGTTACTTTCAGCTATATATATTAACTTCTAACTTCACTAAAGCTTTCACTATATAGATTATTACTATAAAGTCTTCCTCTACTATAAGGTTAAATATTATAACTAAAGGTATAATTATCTATAATAATAGGTAATTCTATTACTATTTAAACTAGTTATAAGCTAATATTAGTATAAATACTATTACTAAGTAAATTTTATAGTTAGAACTATATAGAGAGTGAAGAGCTTAGGTATTACTATAGATATCAAGTAAAAGTAACTAAATATCTTATTAAGAATATCAATATAGCTACTAATAACCTTACTAAATTTAAGTACTATTAAATATAAGGATTTTATTAAATTACTTAGAATAGTGGATAGTTTGAATTAAGGGAAATTTCTAAAGGAATTAAGGGTAACTAGATTAATTAGTATCTAACTATATAGCTTTTTAATATTATTAAGCCTAAAGGTATTTAACTTTCGAAAAACTCCTTGGTTTTAAAGTTTTTAGATAAAAACTAACGTTTTAATAATTTTAACGTTTTATCAGTTTTATTTTATATATTTTAGCAGCTTTTAGGTTTAGTCTGAGGGGGAGTATTAGGGAGTAACCTATAGCCACCTAGGCTATATTACATAATAGGCTAGGTTATAGCTATTAGGATACCCCTTAGTTATATAAGTAGCTATAAAACCTGACCCTATTTATATATATATTTATATATCACTTATAGCTTTTTTACCTATAAGTCGCTATAGATTTAGATAAATTTCTTCACTTACTTAAGTAAATAGAAGAGGGATATTACAACTAATAATCTCTATAAATCTAGTAAGATAGTATATCTTATAATAAAAAAAGTTAATTTTATCTTAAGTAAATTGAATATCTATATAGTGGCAGGTTTCATTAACTTAGAATATATAAATATAGATAAGATATTTATATATTATCTTAAGTATGAAATAAAATTTTATCTTAACTTTAGCGAAACTAAAAACTATAATAATAAGAATAGTAACATTATTATAAATACTAATAATATAGATATTATTTACTTATTAGACCTTAGTAAGAACCTAATATAACTATATATTAATAGAGTTTATAATATTAAAATTATATTCAATATTACGTTTTTAAAGGCTACCTAAACTAAAAAGGTTAGCAAAACTAAAAAAACTATACTTAACTTTCTTAATAATTTAATTAATAGTTTTAGAGGGGTTTATAGAATCCTCTACCTAAGAGAAGATAGTATCTATACCCTCTAGTTATATTAATATACTATCAGTAATAGTAAAGAATTAGAGGTTATTATAAATATAATATAATATAAAGAGAGTAAGGTTATTAAAGATAAAGTTAGAGTAATCTGAATTAACTATAATATTAAAGCTTATAATAGCTTTATTATTAACTATACTATATCTAGCTTTAAGTATTATTAGTAGCTTTTAAATAGTGAAACTAATAATAACTAATTTACTATTAATATTTATAGCTTCCTTAATAAAAACTGTTGGTTTACAACTGGTAAACGTTTGTAATTGATCAATTTATTGTAACTTGGTTGTAACTGGGAGTCTCTCATTATACATATCTAAGCTACATTATAGTATATATATAAACGCTATATACCGTTAAGATTAATCTATAGGATAATCCCTCTTATCTAATTAGCTTAAATAAGTAGGTTAACTTAGAAGTTACCTACTACTATAGCTTTTACCATATTGTTGCCTATTTAACCTAATACCAGCAGTACTCTCTTTTAAAGCAAAAGTGCAAAATAGCATAAAACGCAAAAATAGCGTAAAATGCAAAAATAGCGTGAAATACAAAAATAGTATAAAACGCAAAAATAGCGTAAAACGCAAAAATAGCATAAAACGCAAAAATAGCCTCCAGTTATATATATCTTTTTAGATATACTAAAAACTATCTAAATACTGTAAAATAGTATTTATTTGTAAAAGTATGCCTTTTTAATTATTATCACTTAGATGCCTAAGGCCCTCTATTTGCAATACCCTCTATTTACCCTACTCTATTTCCTTTTTTATTCTCTTTACCCTTATATCCTCCTCTTATTACCTTCTATAGCTTTTATAATCTATTCTTTCACTCTTAATATTATTTTATCTATAGTGATAAATGCTTTAAGGATTTAGTTATTAGATATCTTAGTTATACTGTCCGTAAGTTTATTCTTACCGTTAATTTATTAAATTTTAAAGATCTTCCTTCTTTTATATATTTATTATAGTATTATAATATTAATTATAAGTTACTTCTTTTGTATTATATTTAGTTTAATAAGGTATTTGTAGAGAAAGTAAAAGCTAGTATAAACTACTATTAGTATTATGAGTATCTTACAGTATTTAGTTACTTACCTAAGGATAGTAGATATTCTATATTCTATATTAACTTCCGTAGTTATATTATAAAACTGAGATACTAATATATTATATATAACTTTCTTTAATCTAGTAGAGAAAAAGTAGATAATATTCCCTCTAAATCTAAAGATATTATTATTCTTACTAATATCCTCTATTTCTAGGATAATAATAAATTTAAGTTAGAATATTAGATTATTATTATTAGTAAAGAATCCATTAATAAAGATATATAACCTTATTATCTTAATATTAGTTAAGATAAATATTAGGCTTTTTTGGAATTATTTATTTACTATTTAGGTATTTATTAAATTTCTTAATATTCTTCAGTATAGGATTTGAATATTAAGTTATAACAGAGAGGTTAAAAGATACCTTCAGTTAATATATAGAGGCTATATATATTCCTTATACCTATTATTTAATATATATTAACCTTATGGTTTTAGATATATAATTAATAAGTTTAATTTTCTTACTTCACTCTTTTTAGGTAAAAATAATATTACTATTATTCTTTAGGGTAATTATACTTCTATTAAATATAAGAAATTTATATTATATAAATATTAACTTCAGTTTAGCTGTAAATTCCACTTACTGAAGCTTCTCCTCTTCTTAATTATTAAATTTAGGTAAGTAGAGTCTAAGGATATTATCTATTTATATATCTATAATATTAGAATATAGGTTATTAAGTTTAAAGATTATAAAATATAGATTATATAATAAAGTTTCTATTTATAATTAGTTCTTATAGTAACTGGAGTATATTATATACTAATAAGTTTCTAACTTTATAAAGTTATATAATAGTTAAACTATAATAATAATAATATTCTCTAGGTATAAGCTATATAAACTTATAGGTAGTTTTACTAATTTGAGGTAATTTAATATTATCTCTACTTATATATATACTTATTTAATATCTTAAAAGTTAACTTCTATAGAAGTTACTTCTTTAAATATTACTAATAATACTAATATTAGATAGTATCTAATCTATTAGATTGTTAGTAATTTAAAAGGATATTAGTTTTTTCCTAATTATTATAGCTTTTAATAACTAACTATATCTTCTTATATAGTATATTATTTATACCTTTAACCTTATTAATAAAGTGAATGCTAAAGATCCTAATACTATTATATTTTCAGATATTAAAGTTTTTAAGGTGGAGTACATCCTTAATTAGTAGAGTTTTCTACTTTATAGTATATAACTTCTTAAAAAATTCCCCTAGTATTTAAATAAGGTTATATTAGCAAAAGTTAATAACTTTAGTTAGTATCTCTATCTTCTTTATTATTAAGTAGATATTATAGTAAATACTATTATAAAGTTAGTTTCTATAATAAAAGCTATATTTTTATATAGTTACCCTTACTATCTTAGCCTCTCCTTATTTAATATTACTATTAATATTCCCTCTTCTAAATATTTATCTAGCAGCTTATTATTATATAATTTATAACCTTCTATTTCTTTAGCATATAGTTAATAATATAGTTTAACTATTATTAATCTAAAAATACTAGATTTACTATCTATCTCTATAATATATATCTTACTATTAATTAAGATAAGTCTGGAGGATTCTATTTATCCTTAATATTTATAATAGATATATATCTTTAATTATAATAACAGGCAGTAAACTAAGGTAGTGAAAGAATTATTATATATACTCAGAGTGTTAGAAACTTACCTCTCAATGTAAATTTTATATACTTCTTCTATTACCTTCTCGATAGTTATTATATATCTTATAATATCTAGAGATAATAGTAATATTAGATTAAAATATAGATATACTCTAAAGATTAGTAAAGTTAGTATAAGGTTATTTAGGTTACTTATATTATTAGTTACTTTAACTATATTTTACAGTATCTCCTCTTTATTAATTTCTAATATTTCATTTTAGATAATTTTATATACCCTCTATAAGAAAGTATAGTAATATTCTACTTTACTAATATTATTATAGATTTTAACTAGTATAATTTTAACCTTACTACCTATACTATTAACTTCTTTCTTAAAGTGTTTAGCTATAAAGTTATATTTTATATTAGTAATAATTCTATCTGGGGGATTCTAGTATATATTAATTTTATATACTTCCAGTATATATTATATATCCTCTATAGAAATACTCTTTCTAAATCTTATAGCTGTAAATACTATAAAGATATTAATAGTATATAATATAAACTTATTACTATTAAGATGTGTAATATTAATAATAATCTCTATATTAAACTTATAGTTATCTTTGAGCCTGAATTTAAACTAATAAAGTATTTTACTATTCATTTAGTATTAGTAGTAGTTTTTTATAATTACCTTAATCTTATTAATTATTATAATTTCGCCTACTTTCTTAAGAATATTATTTAACTTATAGATACTAAGGTAACGAAATTACTTATAAAGTTATTATATCTCTATCTATATAAGGAAGTTAATAGCTTTACTATAGAAATCCTTCTATATAGGAAACTATAGATATTTATTATATCTTTATAAAGATAGTAATACTTCCCTTTACTTAATCTTATTATTAAGATTACTAAGGTGAACTTAGAGGTAATTTATATTAGAAAAACTTGGTAGAAATAGTATAACTATAAGTATAATATTAAAGTTAATATCTCTAAAGAATATAAATACTCTAATTATACTGAAACTTATAAAACCTTATCTATCTCTAAACTTGATATTTATTTTCAAAGCTATTTTATCTACAGAGATATTAGGGAGAATCCTCTAGTAGGCTCTCAATTATTATATACCTTTAGTAGAAAGCTTATTTACTTTAGTATCTGGAAGGATACCTTCAAAAATAACTTTAGAATATTATAAGGTTAGAAAAGTCTTTGAATTTTTTAGTAACTATTAAGTAATAAAAAGTATAATTCTAAAGAATCTCTATAAGTTTTATAAAGTTAATAATTTCCTTCTTACTATCTACTATAATAAAGTAGATAGCCGTAAAATTATCTTCTAATATTTTATTTATTTAGTTACTATATTTCATTTATATTATTAAGTATTTTGTTTTTTATCTTCTCTTTGGGGGTTATATTACTAAGGTATATTATAATCTCCTCCGCTAATATTATATTAATAATAAATACCTTCTTAAACTGTGGGGTAGCTACCTTATGCTCCTCTGGGGTATATTTTATTAGTTAGTACTTATTTACTGGTTCTAAGTATATCCAGTATTTATTTTATATATTCCCTTTTTGTATCTTCTTACGGAGTTATCCTAAGGTATTATTATTATCTTATATATATTACAGATAAGTTAATTATAGGCAGTAAAATTATTAATTTCAGTTCTAGCTATTATATTTATGATCTGTAAGAAATCAATTATAATTTATAATATAAATGCTTTTTTGCTTTTACTGTTACTTTTAGCTTCTAAGTATCTCGATTATTTATTTACATAGTCTGTTGATAGTTAGTTTAACCTTATTAATAATATTATAAAGTATATTAATAGTATTATATATTTAGCATATAGTTATATATGTCTCTTTGTTAATCTTCTTCTTTAGACTTTATAAATTTAAGTAAATATATTAAAAAAGGTTAATTTATATTAGTATATCTATAGTTTTTAGTAAAAATCTTAAAATTTATATTCTTCTACTTTCTATAGTAATTAAAGTAAACTGTAGGTATTTTAAACTTATTTTTAACTATTATAGCTATTTACGTAATTAAGAGGTTATCTTAAATTAGCAAAATTGATATTTTACCATATAAGTATACTTATTCTACCAGTATATTATTTTATACTTCTTCTGCTATATTCCAGTTGATATTATAGTTAATATACTTATTAATAAATATCTATATCTTATACTTAAAAACATTATAGTTCTCTCTAGTATACTTACTATCTATTTTATATACTTTACTGAATAATAATTTAACCTTCTTATAAGGTTAGTTAAATAGAATATAGTATTTTAGCATTAATTAATATTTTCCTTTAAGGTAGATATAAAGTTATAGGGGTCTGGTTAACTTTAGGTATTTCTCCTCCTTATTAATATTACTTATTATCCTCTTGGTTTTTAGTAAGTTAATATCTATATAAATATCCAGCTTCGTTAGTTATAGGCTTAGCGTTACTGTCACTCTTATTATTAATATTATTAATATTAACTGTGGAGTAGTTATTTTTATTATTAAATTTGTAGATATAGAGGGTTATTATCTAACGGAAATAAACTCTCCTACTTTCAGGAGACTATTAATAAAGTTGAAATTCTTTGTAATCCTCTGCCTGAAAGCTAGGTATCCTTATTAACTTTATTTAACATTTTCCACTATCTATCTTATTAGCGTCTTCTTATTAAGAATTTCTACTAGCTTCTTTTTTATTACCTTTTTGTCTATTAGGAAGTATATATCTCTTCCTATAAGGTAGTTTTTAAAAGCTTATATTATTACACTCTCTATATCACTAAAATAGCCTAAATTCCATTTTTTAAAGTTATTATAAAAGAATTTCTATACTTTATTAAAGTAGATATTTTATTTCTTCTATAAAAATATATAGTGGTAGATAAATATTTTGTTAAGTTAGATACTATTGATATTAGTTTAAGGTTTAATATTATTACTATATTATTAAGGTATAATCTTTTAGCATATTTCCACTGGTATCTTTACTTCTATATATCTAAATATTTTCTTATACTTATTAGTATTAGTGGTAGCTAAGGGGATATTACTATTAACCTTATTCTTATGGAGGCTATTAATAGAATTTAGGGAGGAAGATATATTTAGGAAATTAGGCTGGAAGAATATCTATAGTTAGTATAACTTTACTATATCTTTATTGCGGGTGTTTCTCTAAAGGCTGCAGCTTTAGAGATATATATACTTATTAGATAAAATATAACTACTAGGTAGAAATCTCCTTCCAGTGAAATCCTAATAAATATCTTCCTGTTTAAAATTTCGTTAATTTACTAAATACTATTTCTTGCTGGTAATATTAGTAATAAATTAGTATGCTTTACTTATAATCTTATAGAAGTTTACTTTAGAGATATAGGTAGGTTATTATTAAAGAGTATATTATTAGGATTATTATTAACTTAGCTTAGGTAACTTATTATATAAATGTATTACTTGCAGTAGATAGAGATAATAGGTAATAGTATAAGGATATTATTAGCTATATAGGTTTAGGCTATCTATTATTATAGCTTTTATCTTCTTATTACTATATAGGGAGGATTTAAAAATAAGCTATAGTAATTAGCTAGTTAAATTTATTATCTTACCTTTAATATAGATAATTCTCCTTTTATAAATTCCCTTATATTTTCTTTTGTTTTTTATTTCTCTAATTCTGCCGTTAGTATAAATACTTCTTTTTCTTATTATATTTTAGTTTATAATATTACTGGAAAAACTCTTCTGATAACTTAATTATTTAGGTAAGTATATAATATTAATAGATAGCTGTTTAGCTTAGTATCTTCTTTCTTTTTATAAAATAGTTAAATAATATTATCTTAAACCTTTAGTATCTTTAGTAAATACTTTAGGGATATTTACTAGCAGGAATAGTAGATAGTAATTCTATAATACCTTTAGCTTCAGTATTATTTGAGATATTATTAAAAATTCACTCCTGTTTAGAATAACCTTACTTAAATACCTTCCTACTATAGTTACATACAGAATATATAGGGAAAAAGATTATAAGCTAATATTTATTATCTGGTTTTAAAGTTTAGAATATTTATATATTAGTTAATATTATTAATTATATCTTTATCATTATTCCTATAGTTTCTGTAAGGATATAACTAACTAACGATATATAGTGCGTCTAGTAATCTACTAGCCAGACACTAGAAAGGTTTTTACTTAAAGAATCCTAACTTAAATCCTTTAAGTAATAGTCTATATAGTAATATAAACTCTACCTATATATCTAAACCTTTCCTAGTTGAAACCTTTAGTTATACTCTTATAATTCTATTACTTTTACTTATATTTAAGTAATTAATATAAGTAAGGATATTAGGTAATAATTAGTAATATAGAAAGTATATAGTCTATAGATATATAGCTAATATAAATTTTAATAAATATTAGTAATTAATATTTAACTTAATAGATATATATAATAGAAGTACTAATATTATACTATATTATTATAGAGAGTTAAATGATAATAGTAGATAAATATTTACTGTGAAGAAGAATATTTTTTATAAAGAAGAAATTCTTTATTCTCCTCTAGATAAATTAGAGTTTAGTATTAATAAAAGTTTTTACTAATAGCTTACTAAAGATAAACTAAAGGTAAATTTACTAGATAATCTTATATAGAATATAGCCTAAGATATAAAATATATATCTCTTAAGTTTAGGAGAGAAAGTATATTCTCTTTAATCTTAATCTAAAGAACTAAGTAGTTACTATATACTTAGTAATCTACCCCTATATTTAATTAATAATCCTAATTCTTATTCTAATGTCGGCTATCCTATAGTAGCTACTACCTCTAAGTGGCTACTCCACTTCCTCTCGTTATTACTACTCTCACGCCACCACTACTAACTATATAACTACGCTTTTTTCACTAATAATATTATTAAAAAATATTTCAAAAATTACTAGTATTATCGCTATGCCTTCTTACACTGAATAAGATATCTCTGCTGTATTATGTTAATAGTAAGAGTATTGCGGAGGCCTCCCGTACTTACAGTATCCCTCGAAAAACACTAAGCAACTATCTTAATAGCTGTATATTACGGTAAGAAGGCTGGGACTACCTATAATGTATTATAGTGGTATAGGAGGAGTAATTAGTAATATAGGTAGATATGTAAGGAGCTATAGGCCTCGCTTCTACCTAAGAATAACTATAGTAGTTTGTAGGCTGTATTTTAGCTAAATCTAGTAATATTAAACCTATTAGTATTAACTAGATTCAGGGTTTTCTTTACTGAAACCCTACTATTAAGAGCCTCTGAAGTAAGCTTACTGAGGCTATATATATTAAGGATATTTTAGCTGATATTCTTAAGAAATATCTCAATTAGTTTAACTACCCTGCCGTTAAGGTAATTCCTCCTTATTATTAATATAATATAGATAAAATAGAGTTTAAGGAGGGTGAAGGAATAAATGGGACTATTATTAGTTTATCCTAATTAATGAAGGTTATAACTTAAGTCCCTAATAGCTATATATAGATAACTATACTGGAGTGTATCTCAGCTATAGGCTGTAAGCTTAACCTCTTAGTTATTTTAATAGTAAGATAATTTAAGGTTAATAGTTTCCTGAAACCCTTCTTCCCTACTGTTAGTAATTCTTCTATAAGACTGTAAATAGCTAGATATTTAATAAGATAGCTCTGAAGTAAGTAAGGAAGGTTTTTAAACTATAAATGAAGTCTATCAGTAAGGATATAGTATTATAGTGTCTACTAATACTAGATAGCTATAGAAGCTATATAAATATTAATTTTATATAGGAATATTATAAGCGGTCGATTTATATACTATTTCTATCTGCCTATATTAGTTATATTATATAGCTACTTAATCTAGTGATCTTTAGATTTCTTAAGAAAGTATACTATAATAGAGTTAATAATTATATAGTTTTAATATAAAGTAAGGTTTTTAGTAAGTCTGGATTTCTATTATATTACCAGTATATAAGAGATTAAGGTATAACTATTTTGAATATTATAGCTGGATAGTATGCTATTAGTATATACTTACGGAATAGTCTAAAAGTTCTAAATAACTATTATATATTAGTAAATAATAGCCTTAATATTATAGAAAAGCTGAAAATACTAAAAAGAGGCTTTATAATATTTCTATAGATATTAAATAGATTATAAAAATTCCTATAAGTTTATAGGATCTCTACTATATTACTCTGGAGCAGCTGTTTCCCCAGACTACTTTATAGTTGATATGCTATAGTGTAAAGTGGTTATGTTCTATTATAGGGAAGGTATATAATAACTAATAGTTTACTATTACTGAATATTATTTTAAAATTAACTAGTTAAATATCTAGATTAAGGTCTACCAGCTACATAAGAGGGTTAATATTATACTAGACCCTAATGATACTTTTATATAAATTAAGGCTATTTAAAAGTTATATGAGGCTACTATAGTAATAACTTTCAAAACTGCAAAAAGTATATAAGTGTAGGAGATTGAATTTAACTTATTACAGAGCTTATTTTGCATAGAAGTTTAATAGAAAAGTTGCTATTTGGTAAAAATAGCTAGTTTACTAACCTTAAGTTTATTCTGAATGCGAGCCTAAAGTGGGTAGCCACTTAGGGGTGGTAGCTACTATAGAGTAGCTAACGTTAACTAAAGCTAACTATTATAGATATAATAAATAAAATACTTAAAACTATATAATTACAGATAGCTATATATTAGGAATAAATATAAAGATAATAGAAAGTGTTACAGTTATATATAGGTAATATCTGGGAGAATAAGAATATCTCTTTTCTATAGAATCTTAGAGAGATACTCTCTCTTATATAGATAATTCACTAAGGAATTATAGGGATTAATCCTAAGTTATACTCTAGAATATCCAGAGGGTTTCTATATCTCTTCCTTAGAGATTATATATAGAAACCTAGATAATTCCTTAGATTATAGTTTCTATAAATTATAGAGATTATAAGTGAATTTCCTAGAGATTTTAACAGCTAAAGTTACTTAAGTGAATCTAGATATTATTTGGGATATTTCCTCTAGGAAATTATACCTCCTTCACTTTCTGAGATCCTAAAATATCTATATATAATAATTACTAGCTCTAAAAGATAATTAACCTGAGAATCTCTCTTAACTACTTAATTAGGTAAATAAAGAATAAGTAAGCTTTAAAATTTTTTAGATATCTTATAATATGAAATAACTAAAGAAATTTTAAAGAAAAACTATAAATTCTATAAAATAAATAACTAAAAATAGATAAAATAATATTTATATAAGTAGGATCTCTATAAATTTATATTTATTTACTCTAATTATTAGGAGGAATTTTATTCTTAATTTTATTAAGTTCCTCTTTCTCTTCCTCTAGTTATTCTTTATTATCCTGAATATTAATTATAATTCCTAGTTTTATATATCTAACGAAATTTCAGTATTATTCCTATTATTTATAATCTATATTATAGAAATTAGCTATATTATTAAGAGTCTTATCTTTATTATATTAAATATTTATATTTTCTTAAGTAACTAGTAGGATATATTAGAGACTATAAATATTAATATAAAAGACAATTTTAACTATTTCTATATAGATATTAAAGTAATTAATCTTATTATAATTAACTATCTATTCTAACTCCTAATTAAGCTTTAAGATATTTCTTCCTGAGATCTAGTAGAATTATATTTATTTCTAAAAATTACTATTAATACTAAGAATCTTAAAAATAAAATCCAGATAAATAAATTCAATTAGGTTAGTTTCTAGAAATTACTAGTAAATAAAGTTAACTAAAACTATTATAGTGAGGAATTTAATAGGAATTAGGAAGTTATTCCACTATAAGCTTATAACTTTTCCTCTAATCTAACTAATAATAAGTTTAAAGAAATTAATATAAGTAGTAATTAAGGAAATAGTAACTTTATAAAATAGTAAATTATAGTTAACTTAGAGATATATTTAATAAATATATTTAGAAATTATAGGGAAGTTCTCCAGCAGACTACTAGATTTAGAGGTAACTATAAATAACTAATAATAAGTAGTAGAGATTAGCTAGTTATTAATTTTAAATCTCTTAGATAGTCTATTAGAAGATAGATTAACTTATTAATTATAAATATACTTACTAACTATTATAACTAGTTTAGATTTAGTAATAAATACCTTAAGTATATTAAAAATAGTAACAACTATATTAGGTTATTTATAGAAGAATTTAGTAATATTATTTATAACTATTTCAGCTGAAATCTAACTATTATAATATTAAGTAATAGTTATTTCTATAAACTTAAAACTTTCTATAAACTTTACCTACTTCTCTTAGGAATCAGCTATATTTTATATTTAGTAGTAATAGAGAGAAGAAAGAAGGGAGATAGTAGGAATATAGGAAGATAATATTTATAGAGTAGATTAAGATATAATCTTATATAGTTTAACTAAAAAATTAACTTATAGTTCCTTAGTAGGAATATTAATATATCAGCCTTAATTATCCCAAACCTTAAACTAATTAATTATATTAATTCTAATAGTTATTATATCTATATTAGTAAGAATATAGCTAGATAATTAACTAGAAACTTCAAATACTAAATTCTATAATTTCTTATAGGTAAGCTAGTTCTCTCAGTATAGTTAAGTAAGTAAAACTAAATTAGTATAAATAAGTAATTATAAATTCTCTCTAAATATATATTAAGTAGTAGCTAAATTATTAGTAAAACTAAAAATAGAATTACTAATGAATATTATTTAACTCTAAATATCTTTATAGAGATTTATAATACCTTATTTATTAAGTTACTTATAGAAATCCTTAATTTTCTTAAAAAGTATCTCTATAAATACTATAAAGGTATTACTTACAGACTTAAATTAATAAGTTAGTCTTATCTCACCTCTATAGATAGTAACTACTTAAAAATATACTTTAAATATAAAAATATAAATACTATTCTTCCTAGTGAGAAGTATATAGAAAGGTTTATTATATATATTATCTCTTAATCAGTTATAGTAAGTTAGATTAGAAATAAAATACCAGTATAATATCTTAATAAATAAGGAGTCTCCTAGAGAAGATATAGAGTTTTTATTAAGAATCTTAAAGAAGCTAGAAAAACGTAGGAATTCTAAAGATATTTAGATAAGTGAATAATATAAGAAAAATTAGTAAATATAAAAAGATAAATATAGTTATTTCTAATAGAATTTAGAGGTAATATAAAATACTTCTTATCTATCAGTAAGAACTAAATAATATTTCTTAGAGAAAGAAAAGTTATCCTATTATTTAGAGGGGAGATTTTAAATTTAGAGCTTTTAATTCCCCTATAGAAAATTAGTAACCTATAGAGAGTATTATCTACTAATAAGACTTTTATATCCTAAGATACTATATAATTCCTTTAGGAAGAAGCTATTAAATATAATAATCTTAATTATTCCTTCCTTCTAGAAATTCTGAATTCTATATAGTTATAGTTTATATTCCTTATAAATAAAATTAGCTTTAAATCTCCTAGAGATTCTTTTATATTATTTATTAATTAGTCTCCCTAATTCTAAAATTTAATATTATATTATTAATAGTCTTTTAGTTTACTTAATTTCTTTTTTTATTTAGTTTTTCTCCTCCTTAACTTATTTAAAATTAGCTATAAATTTAAAAGCAGCTATAATATCTATATCTATCTATATATTATAAATACTAAGTTCATCTTTCTATTTTATAAGATATTATACTTATAGTTTTCCTTATCCTTTATAGATTACTCTTTTCTTAATAATTTATTTTACCTTATAATATTAGTAATTATCTTAATATTCTTTCTTATAGTTATCTATTATTTCTATAGATTTCCTATTACTTCTAGTCTAATAGAAAAAATCTTTATTAAGATCTACTACTAAACTAAGGTAGATAATTAATATGATTAGGTAAATATTTATTATTAAGAGAAAATCTAGTTAATATACTAATTTCCTTATTTTTTCTAGGATCTTTATAGAGTTTATTATAAGAGAAGTAATCTTCATTAGTAAACTACTAAATAAATAATATTCTTTACCTAACTACAGATATATAAATTCTCTAGGAGAGAAAATATATAGCTAATATTTATAGTTAAATACCTTCTTTATAAATATCTATATCCTTATAATTAAAAAAGATATTTCCTCCCAGAAGATATCCTAAAGAATAACTAAAGTAGTTAGAATTACTAAATTAACTAGAAAGTTAAGTTTAATATTATATAGAATTTCGTTAAGATATTTCCCTATAGGATTAGATAGATTATTATTAAAACTAAACTAGAAAGTTATTAAGTAATCTAACTACTAAGTATCTAGATAATTTATTATAAATATATAGATAGCTATTTTAATAATCTAGTTTTTATATTCAGAAAGATTATTAGTCTATAGATAATATAATATAGATAATTAGAACCTTATATCTATTATTTTCTATAGTTATATCCAGAAATCCGAGAGGAACTTAGAGTTACAGTCTAAAATAATTACTTATAGGATCCCCCAGTTTCTAAAATTCAGTATCTAAAGTAGAATTACTACTTAATCCTATACTATATAGATAATATACTTTGGAATAAGTAGGAAAATTTTAGAGAATTTATTACTAACTATTAAAAGTAAGTTAAATAAGGAAAAATTAGGAAGCTTCCAGAGAATATTAGCTACTAGGATATCTAGCAAATTAGTTATAAAATCTATAGTAATAATATAGAATAATACTAATAGAGAGAGAATTAACTGGAACTTACTAATTAGTTTATACTTATTCTTAAAGAGGAACTTATATATAAGGTAAAATTAGCTATATATCTAGATATATTTAGTAAATTAGGAAATATAATATTTAAAAGATAGATTATACTATATATAAATATCCCCTTAATAGAGATTATCCTTATAAGAAACTTAAATAAAATCCTTTACTATAGCTTTAGGGATATAGAGTTAGTATTAACTAGAGAATACTCTCTCTTATATAGATAATTCACTAAGGAATTATAGGGATTAATCCTAAGTTATACTCTAGAATATCTAGAGGGTTTCTATATCTCTTCCTTAGGGATTATATATAGAAATCCAGATAATTCCTTAGATTATAGTTTCTATAAATTATAGGGATTATAAGGGAATTTCCTAGAGATTTTAATAGCTAAAATTACTTAAGTTAATCTAGATATTATTCAGGATATTTCCTCCAGGAAATTATACCTCGTTCACCTTCTGAGATCCTGGAGTATCTATATATAATACAGATAGAATAAATATTATTAGTAATATTATAGATATTTTAAATAAAGCTTATATTTTAATTATCAATATTATATTTAAGTAGATTATTTATAGAGTTAATAGTAATAATATTATAACCTAATATTTTAGTAAGAATATTGATATAACTACTAACAACTTTACCAAAGCTCTAAAAATTATTAAATATAAGAGGTTTATTAAATTACTAGAAATAGTTAATAGTTTAAATTAAGAAATATCTCTAGAAAAATTAAGGATAACTGGATCTATTAGCATCTAAGTATATAGCTTTAATACTATAAAGCCTAAAAGTATTTCATTTTTCAAAAATTCTTTAAGTTTATAAGTTTTGGATAAAACTAATATTTTTGATAGTTTTACCGTTTTTACGCCAGTCTTTATATAGTTTAGTAGCTTTTAGATTTAACCTGAAGGGAAGTATTAGGGGGTAGCCTATAGCTACCTAAGCTATATTACGTAATAGCCTAAGTTGTAGTTATAAGGATGCTCCTTAGCTATATAGGTGGCCTTAGATCTTCCTTTTTTTTCATTTAGTTTAGTATTATTAATTATACCCCAATTAGCTTTATTTACTCTTATTATCCGTAAGGTTATCTATATTATAAGCTTTAGTACTACAGTTAAATTCGATTATTCGAACTTTATCTTCAATAACCTTAATTTCTTTATATTATAAGTAGCTTCCCTCTATATCTATTATCTCCCCTATATTTATTATTCTGCTATAATATAAGTTGAAAATAAAAATAATATTGTTAAACTGGATGTTTTTACCCACTAGTAAAATTTCTAACATTTTCCCAGTAAATAGTTACTTTATAGTGACTTGAATCTGATTTTTGATATTTATAGATCTTTTAAAGCTTTATAAGTTGATATTTTAGTAGCTTTATATAACTTTTGAATTACTAGAATTAATATTTTTTTTTCATTTAGACTTATATTAACCTTAATCTTCCACTAAAATTCATAAACCTTCAGTGTAGTATTTAATTAATATATCTTAAGATATTTTTGGATTATAGTAACTTATTATAAATTAATATTATTTCCCACTGAAAATAATAGTTTTTAAATATTTCTCTAAACTATTAAAGAAGTATTATATAGAAATAAAGCCATAGTACAAATGATATAAAGATTCTACAACCTTACGGGGATTTTTAGTATCAAGTTAATTTCTTAAGCAATATTATAAGTTTTTTTATTTAGTGTTTTTAGTGGTAGAAGGTTATAATTTAATTCTAACCGGCTGCGACTAAGAATTATTAAGTTATGTTTTAGGTAGATACCAGTAATATATTATTTAGCCTATATATTACGTAGGGACATATCTATATTATATATCTAGGCTTAGTAGGTAGGGAGTTTAGCCTTTCTGAGGGGTAAATTATTTATAAGAGTTATAAAGTTACTAACTTAGTTATAGCAGATTACTTTCAATAGTTCATAAATTAAGTAGTTAAGTAATATATCTGGTATATATAGGTGGAAATAATAGGTAAATAGATTAACTATAATATTTCTATAGATACTTAAATATAATATAGCTGCTATAGCTACTTAGTATTAATAAATATTATAATTTATTTTCTTATGTAGTAAATTTAGTCTGTAGGTCTAACATTTAATGGCTATATTATAAAATATCCACCTATTTTCTAAATAGTGGAAGAACTTATTAGTATAGTGGTAAGAGTATCTGGAAACTACTTATTAAACTAACTATCTAATAAAAAAAATAAGGACATTAACCTTATCATTTATAGCTAAGATATACTTTAATATAGTAATCCTAGTGTAAATATTAGGCTTCTGGATATAAGTCTTTCTAGCTAAAATAGAAGTAATTATAATTTAAGTATAGCCTAAATCTTTCTAGATTCCAGTTTTATTTTTATTTTAGTGGTAATAGGGAAGAATTATTTAGATCAAGAGAAGGTCATATATATTAAGATATACTTAAAAACCTTTAGTATTAGTATTTATAATATATATCATATTAAGAGTCTTACTTTTAAGATATTTTAACTATAGATTATAATTTGAAAAATTATAGATTTAGTTTCTTTTAAGAGGCTGGAAATTACTATAGCTAATAAGAATATAATATTATTAGGTTAACTAGGCACTAATGTGGCAAAAGCTATAGCGGTAGGTAACTTACTAGTTACCCCACTTAATTAGACTAATTAGATAAGAGGGATAATCCTATAGATTGATTCTAATAGTATGCAGTATATATATATACTATAATATAAATTTAGATATAATAAAATAGAAGTATTAGTTATAATCTAGTTATAAATAATTAATTAATTACTATATTTACTAGTTGTAAACTATCACTAATTAGTAGTTTAATTATTACTAGTATTGATTACTACTACTTAATTATAGAGGAATACCTAAAGAGATAGGATTATAATATCTCCTAAGGAATTCTATAGATAGCTTCTAAGTAGAGATAGGTAACTCAAAGCTATTATAACTATATACTACCTTAAGAATATTAATAATAAGCTTATAATAGAAATGGAAGTAAAGATAAACTTATAATAATCTATTTACTTAATATTATATTATATCTACTATATAATAAAAGAACACTTAGATTAACGCTAAATTAAGGTAATAAACGTTAAGATAAAGTAATAAGATTTATATAATTAGAAGGAAGGAATCTATAATAAAACTGCTATTCCTTACTACTACTCTCTAATATCTTATAATTATTAAACTAATAAGACATAAGAAAATATCTTAATAATAGTAGAAATAATATATTAATAATAGAAATAATATATTAAAGATTCCCCCCTTTTTCTAATATTATATAAAAGAAGTAAAACTCCTTTAGTTAATATATCTATACTTATAATATAGTTCACCTGAAAGTTAAGATTCTAATAATAGAAAGTAAAAGGAGAAGAAAGAAGATACTTACTTTATATAATAAGAAAACCCCAGAAAGAATTATAAATATATAATTAAAAATATAAACTAATATATAAATATTCCAGATTTAAAAATAAATAATAATATTAGCTTATAATTTTTTCTACTATATATTCTATATATTACTGCAGCAGAGAAGTATTCTAATTAGAATTTCCCAGAAATAATAAACTATCGAGATATTATAACTAATATTAAGATAGAAAGTATTAAGAAACTATTGTTTCTTATTTCTAATTATAGATATTTAATAAGTATTTAATAAAATATTATTAATAATAAGGTAATTATAAGTTAAACTAACAAATACTATAGTTAGTATAAGGAGAAAGAATATTAATATTAAAGTAAGTATTATTATTTACTTAAATTCGATAGCTATCTTTAATAGCTATGATCCAGTCGTTAATTTGTTTAACTGTGAATTCCTCCCCTATTGTCTTATAGTTATATGAGGGTGGCTTCTCCTAATCCTTAGGTGGTCTAGACGCTGATAAGTATTCGGTAAGTTATCATATAAATGCAGTAGTCTAATCCTTATAGACCTCCTATTGTCTTTATATCTGTTCCTAATATATAGCTATCTGTAACTATATAGTTTTAAGTATTTTACTTATTATATTTATAAGGTCTAACTTTAGTTAGAATAAGATATAATATTATTTATTAAATATAGGAGGAGATTACTAAGTATATAGTAATTACTTAGTCCTCTAGGTTAAGATTAAAGAGGATATACCTCCTCTCTTAAGCTTAAGAGATATATATTCTATATCTTAGGCTATATTCTATATAAAGTTATTTAGTAGGTTTACTTTTAGTTTATTTTTAGTAAGCTATTAGTGAGAAGTTATATTAATACTAAATTCTAATTTATCCAGAGGAGAGTATAGAATTTCTTCCTTATAGAAAATATTCTCCTTAGAAGTAAATATTTATCTACTATTATTACCTAACTCTCTATAGTAATATAATATAATATTAGTAGTTTTACTATATATATCTAGTAGGTTAAATATTAATTACTAAAGTTTATTAAGATTTATATTAGCTATATACCTATAGACTATATACTCTCTATATTACTAATTATTACTTAATATCTTTACCTATATTAATTACTTAAAAAATAAATAGAAGTAATAGAATTATAAGAATATAACTAAAGGTCTTAACTAGGAAAAGTTTAGATATATAGGTGGAGTCTATATTACTATATAGACTATTACTTAAAGAATCTAAATTAGAATCCTTCGAGTGAAAACCTTTCTAGTGCCTAGCTAGTGGGTTGCTGGGCGTACTATATAACGTTAGTTAGTTATATCCTTACACTAATTACTATAGCTTATTTTTAGAACCTCTCTTTATAGTAATAAAAAGCTAAGAAATAGTATACTAATAATATAAATTAGTATAACTAATAATATCCTTATATCATTACTTATTATTCCTATTTACTACAGATAGTATATTTATATAACAAAAAGTTAAGTTAAGTTAATAAACCTTAATAATATTACTATTTAATAATAGCCTACCTCTATCTTCTAAGTAAGTTACTATTAGGTTACTACTGAAGTATACTAATTTATTACTAATAGTATCAGTAATAAATAGTATCTAATAAATTAATAAAAATCTAAAATAGAAAGATATTTATAAGGTTTTTACTGGAAGGAGATTTCTACCTAGTAGTTATAATTTATCTAATAAGTATATATACCTCTGAAACTATAGCTTTTAGTGAAATACTTATATTTAAGATATAGTAAAACTATAGTAACTATAAACATTCTTCTAGCCTAATATCTTAAATATATCTTTCTCTCCAGACTTTATTAATAGTTTTCGCGAGAATATAATCTATAATAATATCCCTGTAACTAAAATCAACAAATATAAGAAAGTATTCTAATATATAGAAGTAAAGATATTAGTAGGAATATACTAAAAAGTTATATCTTAATAATAAAGTAAGAATAATAAACCTCAGATAAATATTAGTAGTAATATATTTAATAATATTTTTATCTATTACTATATTTACCTATAGAAGAAGTAAAGTATTTATTTTAATAAAGTATAGAAAACTTATTATATTAACTTTAAAGAATAAACTCTAGAATATTTTACTAATATAGAAAAGATATTAATATAAACCCTTAAGAACTACCTTATAGGAAGAAGTATATACTTCTTTATAGATAAAAATATAATAAGGGAAAAACTAGTTAAGATCCTTAATAAGGAAATACTAATAAGATAGATAGTAGAAAGTATTAAAACTAACTAATAAGGATATCTTACTTTTAGATAAAAGATTATAAAAGATTCTAGCTTTATTAATAATCTACTAGAGGTAGGAGAATTTATTTTTATTAATTAATAACTATCTATACTAAAAAGCTTAATAATAGAATTACCCTCTCTATAATTGATACTGTTAATATTAATAATAAGGGTAATACTAACGCTAAACCTAAAACTAACAAAGCTGGATATTTATATAAATATTAACTTACTAAACACTAAGAGAATAATAACCAATATTAATAAGGAAGTGAAATACCTAAAGCTAATCAGACTTCTAAGACTTTATACTTACCTTAGAGGAAAATATTAATTAATATTACAATACTATATTTTATATAACTAATCTTATAGAATAGTTAAATTATTATTCAGTAAAGTATATAGAATAAATAATAAATCTAGTAGAGAGAAGTATAATATCTTTAATAATAAAATATAGATATTTATTACTAAATATATTAGCTATAATATTAGCTGGAATATAGTAGAAAGAGTATTTAATAATATACTAGCAGAATAAGTATACGTATACTATAAGATATTAATTTTGCTAATCTAAGATAACCTCTTAATTACTTAAATAACTATAATAGTTAGAGATACGTTCAAGATACCTACAGTTTACTTTAATTACTATAGGGAATAAAAGAATATAAACCTTAAACCTTTTACTAAAAACTATAAGTATACTAATATAATTAAAATATTCAGAGTAAGAATAATATAAATTAACTTCCTTTAATATATCTATACATATAATTATCCACAACAATAAGTAATTTTACTACCGTTTAAACCAGTTATAAGCTAGTATTAGTATGAATACTATTGCCAGGTAAATTTTACAGTTAGAACCATATATAGGGTGAAGAGCTTAGGCACCACCACAAATACAGAGCAAAAGTAACCAAATAGAGTAAAAAGCTTAAGTACCACTACAGATACAGAGCAAAAGTAACCAAATTAATATATCTATCTAAATCTATAAGATCCACAGGAGAAGACTAATAAGGAGATATATACAACTATATACTAAATATATAATATAATTAATATACTTTCTTATAGACTATATATATAACAGCTAAGAGTGAAACTAATACTTTAACTATCCTTAACTACCTTATCCATAGTATATATAGAATAATAATATTACCTTAAGATAGCTCCACAAGAAAGTATAAAGTAGAGATATATAAGGTAAATATTAGATATACTTAAAACTAGTAAATAAATACTGGTTAATAAAGTATACTCTAGAGGAGTATAAAGTTACCACTCTATAATTTAAGAAGATATTTATTATTAATATTATATTAGTAGAGGAGATTATAATATACCTTAATAATACTAACCCCACAGAGGGGATAATGGAGAAAGTAAGAAATAATATAGATAAAATATTAAAATATAACTTTATAACTATTTACTTTACTATAATAGATAGCTAGAAGGAGACTATTAATTCTATATAGTTTATAGAAATTCTTTAAAACTATATTTTCTACTACTTAATAACTACTAATAAATTAGAAACCTTCCTGACTTTATGTTATTCAGAAATTATATTAAGAAGTATCCTTCTAGATACTAAAATAGGTAAGCTTTCTACTAGAAGTATATAATAACTTAAAGCCCTTTAGAGGATCCTCTCTAATATCTTACTAAATAAAATAGCTTTAAAGATAAATATTAGATTTAGAGATAAGTAAAACTTTATGAATCTTAGTATTACTAGGATATCTATATCTTTTAGAGATATTAATTTTAATATTATATTTATAGTAATATTATTTCTACTAAGCTTCCCTAATATAAATTACCTCTAAATATATTTTAATAACCTTAATAATAAAATTAAGTAGAAGAAAATATTACTACTTATAGAAAGGTAAAATAGATATCTATTATTCTTAATATAGAAGGATTTCTATAATAAAATTATTATTCATTATAGAGATAGAAATATAGTAATTTTATAAAATATTTAATTATTTTAGCGTCCATAAGTTAAATAATATATTTAAGGAAGTAGGTGAAACTATAATAACTAGTAAGATTAAGGTAATTACTAAGAACTACTATTAATATTAAATAAATAGTAAAGTACCATATTAGTTTAAATTTAGCCTTAAAGATAACTATAAATTTAATATAGAGATTATTATTAATATTATATACCTTAATAGTAATAAGCTTATATTATATATAGTTAATATCTCTATAGTATTTATAACTATAAAGTTTATAAAAAATATCTCTATAGAGAATATATAATATATTCTAGAAGTATATTAAATTAATATATACTATAAACCTCCAGACAGAATTATTATTAATATAAAATAAAATTTCATAGCTAAAAGCTTTAAAAAGAAAGCTAATAATATAAATAGTAAGGTTAAAATTATACTAATTAAATTTTTAATAATATTAGTAAGATAGAATATTACTATATCCTCCTATAGAAAATATATAAGATTATCTAAAATAAGATACTAGAGATTAATAGAGAGAAGATACTATAAAGTATAGTTAAGGTAATTAATAATATTAGTAGTCTAAATAACCTTATATTAACTTTACTGGTTTTTAGAGTATATCTATATTTTAACTTGAAATTATCACTATCCCCAGATATTATAAGATAAGTAGTTACTATCCAGAAGGTAATAGAAGAAGTATATAAAATCTATACTTAATAGTAAGTTTCTAATATTCTAAATATATATCATAGTCTTTCCACTATTTTAGTTTATTACTTACTTCTTTAATTAGAAATATATATTTATTATAAATATTAAGGTTAGATAGAATCCTTCAGACTTATCTCTATTAACAGTAAGATATATATTATAAAGATAAATAGTAAACCTAGTACCTTCAGATTAATAATAATTAAGTTATATTATTAACTATATACTAAAAAGATAGAAAACTAGAAACTATATAATAACTAGCTATTAAATAAATATCTAAGAGAAGGAATATTAATAGTAATATTAAATAAAGATAGGCTAAAGTAGTAAGGATAACTATATAAAGATATAATCTTTATTATAGAGGCTAACTTTATAGATAATATTTACTATAATATCTATCTAATAATAAAAGAAATAGAGATACTTACTAAAACTATTAAGTTCTACTAATATAAATTTATTTAAATACCAGGAAAGCTATTTTAGAAATTATATAGTATAGAATAGAAGACTCTATTAGCAAAAAGTAAACTTCACTTTAAGCGTTTTAATATCTGAAAATATAATAGTATAAGGATCTTTAATCTCTATTTTACTAATAAGGTTAAGAATATAGATAATATACTATATAGAAAGTTATAATTAATTATTAAACACTTTAATAATTAGGAAAAAACTAATATTCTTAAATAGTTACTAATAATCTAATAGATTAGTTACTATCTTATATTAATATTATTAGTAATACTTAAAAAGGTAATTTCTATAGAAATTTACCTCTAAAATACTACGTAAGTATATATATAAATAGAAATAATACTAAATTACCTTATATTAGTAAAGCTACCTATAAGCTTATATAACTTATATCCAGAGGATATTATTATTATTATAGTTTAGCTATTATATAAACTTACGAAATTAGACACTTATTAGTATATAATATACTTTAGCTATTATAAGAATTGACTATAAATAGAAACTTTATTATATAATCTATATCTTATAATCTCTAGATCTAATAACCTACACTTTAGTATTATAAGTATATAAATAGATAATATCCTCAGACTTTATTTTCCTAAGTTTAATGATAAAGAAGAGAAGAAGCTTCAGTAAATAGAATTTGCAGCTAAACTAAAGCTAATGTTAATATAATATAAACTCTTTATATTTAATACAAATATAATTATCTTAAAGAATAATAGTAATATTATCCTTACTTCAAAAGAATAAGGTAAGAAGATTAAACTTATTAACTTTATATCTAAAGCTATAAATGTAATATATATTAAATAATACGTATAAGAAGTATATATAGCTTCTATATACTAACTAGAAGTATATTTCAACCTATATATTATAATATAATATTAAGATTTAATAATAGAGAATATTAAGAAACTTAATAAATACCTAATATAGTAAATAGATAATCCTAAAAGAAGCCTGATATTTATTCCTATTAATATTAAAATAATAAGATTATATATATTTATTAATAGATTCTTTACTAATAATAATAATATAATATTTCAGCTTAAATTTATTATTATTCTAGAGATAGAAAATATTAGTAAGAATAATAATATTTTTAAGTTTAGAGATAATATTATCTACTTCTTCTCTATTAAGTTAAGAAGAATTATATATAGTATATTAATATCTAAAGTTTATAATATAACTATAGAAGTTAATAAAGAATATATAATATCTACTACCTTTAAGTAAGTAATTAAATACCTTAAGATACTAATAATATTGATAGTAGTTTATACTAACTTCTATTTTCTTTATAAATATCTTATTAAACTTAATATTATAAAAAAGAAGTAATTTATAATTAATATTATAATATTATAATAATTATATAAGGGAAGAAAGATCTTTAAGATCAAATAGATTAATAGTAAGAATAATCTTATAGATAGTATAATTAAAATATCTAATAACTAAGCTTTTAAAATATTTATTACTATAAATAAAGTAATTATAAGGATAGAAGGATAAATTATAAAAATTATAGAGGGTAATAAGAGGAAGATCTAAAAATAAGGAGGATAGATAGAGAATATTACCACTAGAAAGCCTTAAGGTATCTAAGTAATAAAAATTAAAAAGTATATTTTATAAGTAAATATTACTTATAGTATTTATATAGTTTTTAGCGTACCTAAAAAGATATATATAACTAGTAGCTGGATTTTTGCGTTTTATGCTAGTTTTTGTGTTTTATATTAGTTTTTGCGTTTTACGTTAGTTTTTACATTTTACGCTGGTTTTTGCGTTTTACGCTGGTTTTTACATTTTACGCTAGTTTTTATATTTTATACTGGTTTTTGCGTTTTACGCTAGTTTTTACGTTTTACGCTGGTTTTTACGTTTTACGCTATTTTTACGTTTCACGCTATTTTGCGCTTTTGCCACAAAAGAGAGTACTGCTAGTGTTAGGTTAACTAGGCACTAATATAGTAAAAGCTATAGTGGTAGGTAACTTGCTAGTTACCCCACTATTATAATAGCTTCAGGCTTATAGGCTGCTATCCTGGGTTATATAGCCTACTTACGTAAGATACTTCTTACGTAAGATATACCTACGAACCTATATATTAGATAGTATCACTCTATAGATAGTTTTTTATATAAATAAGCTTTTACCTACCTATCTCTATAAACCTACTAATATAGTTTATTATAATTATAAGTCTAGTTGTGAATATCCTCTGAGATCTATTATTTAAGTTATATCTATTTAGTTTATATTATCTATAAACTTTCTTTTTATTTCTCTCTTCTTTCTAGTTAATTATATAATTACTCTTATAATAGCTTCCTATATAATACTATTAGGTTTTAATATTTCTATCTATCTTAATTATTATTATAACTAATCTTAATGGTATAATATTTTTAAATACTATACTAAAGTAAAGAATATTTAGAAATATATTAATATAAATAATCTTTATTCTCCTAAATTTAACTTCCAGGAGAATTTGATTTCTCTTAAGGACTTTATCTAAAATAAGAATATTTATAACTAATTTCTCTAAGTAGTTTATATTATACTATAATCTCAGAATAAACTTATATAAAATAATACTTTATATTCAACCTCTTAAGTAACTTTATCTCTAAATACTTCTGCCTCCTTAATAACTAAGAAATTCCCTAGTATTTATAATAAATATTTAGTATACTTATATCTTATAGTAGCTAGAGTTTCTAATAGCAGAAAAATTAAGAAATATCTTAAACCTATAAAATAGTAGGTTAATATAACTATTAATATAGCTTTCCTCTAAATAACTTACTCTAAATAGCTTCTAGTAAATAATATCTTACTTTATAACTTTATTATTAATTTTAAATATTACCTTACTTTATTAGATTCTAGTATTCTTATTACTATTAGAAAGAAGTATAATCAAGCTATTACTTAAATAAAAATTTCAAATAATATATCTATTTAATATACTACCTAAAGTTATATTTATTTTTATACTATTTAATATAATATCCCTAAGATGAATAAGATTTTAGTAGTAGAAAACTTACTAAATATAGTAGAAGTCTAATGTATTATAAATTAAGTAAATATCTAGATTAATTAGATTACTATAAATAAATATATTAATATTAGAATCTTTTTACTTTAAGAGTATAAAGATATTTTCTCTAATATTATTTACTATAATAGTCTCTTAGGGAATTTCTTTAGTAAATAAGGAGTTTTTATAACTTTTATAAAGTAGTTAGCTAAAAACTTTATATCTACTCTATAGGCTGTAAGTTAGATAGAGTTACTCTTTATATATTTCTATAATATATTAAACTATATCTGACTTTCCCTCTACTATAGTTAGTTTAAGATTATTCTAAAAAGAAATTTAAATAAGTATAGTGGATTAATTCCAGATACTAAAAGAATTTTAATATAAAATTAGTTTAGTAAGGATTATTATAATAACTTTTATATTAAGCTGTTTTACGCTAGATAGCTAAAAGCTTTAGTTATTATTAATTCTCCCTTAGGCTCTTTATCCTATAGATAAAGAAATAGCTATAGAGAGAGGAGAAGTAGTAACTATAGTAGAGGCTATATCTAAAATAACTAATCTTAATAGATTTTATAGTATCTTTCTAATATAGTAGTTATTATTATTAACCTCTCTCTCCTAGAGGAGCTTTACTATATAACTTTAAAGTTATTTAGTATTTTTACTACTTCTATCTCTTTATATTATATATATAGTAATAATATAGTTATAGATAACTATAATATTCCTTACCTTATTAACTAAAAGGATCTTTTAGAGTCTAACTTCTATAGAATCTCTTTAGTTAGTATATAAGTGGAAAATAGTATTATATTCTTTCTAATTTTAGGGAAGGAATATTATATACTGAAGGCTATTTTAAATAACCCTAATAGAATAAAGATAAATTTAATTCTAGAGGATATTTATTATATTAAGAACTTCTATATAAATATTATTTTAGAGGTATTACTCTAAAAGAAGGATATATAGTATTTTAGTTTTAACTATATATTTTACTTTAGGAAGGAGAATAATAATATTATCTTATATAATTTATTTTGAAAGTTAAATTTAGTTTTCTTTAAATATACTTCTATTTCTACCTACTTTAATAAGATTCTATTTAGTATTATATATATTATTAACTTTTATATATTTTAAATAAGTTTCTATTCCTTGAGAAAGCTTTTATATAAATAAGAAGATTTTATATACTTATAGTATTTATAGTCTAGTTATTTAGAATCTAATATACTTACGGAAGTTATTACTTATACTCAGGGAGTGAAGATTAAAATAGCTACTTACCTTAAGTATAAGTATTATATAATAATCTACACTTATTAAGTTATTTCTTATTAGAAGTTAGAATATTATATTTAGTAATTTTATTATTATATTACTTAGAATCTCTTTGATTACTTATTTAGTTATAATTTTTTATATTAATTAATATTAATTATAGATAAGTTTACTAACTATCTTTTTATTTATATTTCTTAGAATAGGCTTTTAGAATAGATTTTTAGTTTACTATATTACTTTAAATACTAGATATTATATTAAAAGGATTCTTTTATCTATAAGATTTAATAAAATATTAAGAAAGTTATTATTATAATTAATAAATAAATAGAATATTCGTAATATACTAAGGAAGAGGAGATTAAACTTAAACTTTCTCTCCTATATATAAAGAAATTAATAGATAGTTAGGAATATACTAGCTAAGAGATTATGATTAGATTTATTAAGATACTTAATAATACTAACTTCCTATTTTACTTATAGCTAGAGGTAGTGAAAACTACTATTTTTATTTATAATATTAGCTTTTAAGTAAATTCTAGTTAGAAGTTACCTCTTAAGGTTAACGAAAAGTAGCTTTAGTAATATATAAAATAGAATATCTAAGGAGATATTATCTTTTTAGTAAAAAATTTATATTCTAGCTAGAAGTATCTTTATATATATAGATATTAAGTATACTTACTTAAGAGAAAGTAGAAGTAGAAATTCTATAGATAATAATTTAAAGTAAAACTAAGAGGTTATATTAGATATTTAGTAGGATATATACTTAATCTATATAATTTCTACTAGATCTATATTCTTTTACTTAACTAGGTAATTATAATATATAATATTTAGTTTAATAAATCTAAATTCTATATAAAAGTAGATATTAAATAGACTATGTTAAAAGATCTTACTTAGTTAGTAATTAAGAAGATTAAGGATAACTTTAATATTATAGATAATATATTCTAGATACTTAGAATCTTTAATTTAGTTAATATTATTTAGATTCTATTTTATAATATAATAATTACCTTTAGTATTATTATAGAGGCTAAAAAGAAACTTTAAGATATTAAAATTACTTTCAGTAAGTTTCCTCTAGAATAAGGATACTAATTACTAATACCTAAGTTAACCTCTACGTTATTTAATTTATTTAGAGAAGTTAATCTTAAAGTTATAATATTTAGTAAGAAGGTTAAGGATATTATTTATATCTAAATTAATATACTAATAAAACTATCTATCTTAGTAATAAGTAAAGATACTATATATATTAAATATATTTAAAATATAAAGTTGTATATAATAGGAAGTAAATTTATTTTAATAGTTATACTTTAGTATCTAAAAGTAGCTAGAAGTAGTTAACTAATATAAAGTAGCTATAAGATCTAAAGTTTTAACTTAAATTTATCTAGAAATAATAATCTTAACTGCTACTTTATATACTTTATATTTATAGTAACTACCTGAATATAAGAAGTTCTCCTAAGCTTATACTTACCTAATTAACTTTACTTTATTCTAGAGAGTTTCTATAAATACCTTATTCTATATTTAGTTATTCTAATAGAGATTTTCTAGATAATATATATTTATATAAAAACCTTCTAATATACTTAAACTCTTTAAGGTTATTTTTAAAGAAGTAAAATTCTAGAGATACTAAATTTATTAGTATAACTAATATAGCTTCTTCTAAATAACCTCTAGAATATTTCTTATTAATAGATAATATTTCTCTTTCTGTAAGTTTTCCAGTATAAATATAAGTTAACTAGCTTCCTAAATTACTTATAATTTAGAAGGATATCTTTTACCTTCTAGAGTAGTTTTATAATTTATTTTTATAAGTAGCGAATATTAAAATAAAAATATTTTAAGGGAAGGAAATCTGGAGAATTATTCTATAGGATAGATCTAAAAGAAAGCTAATTCTCTTTTAATAGATATTCTTATATAAGAAAAATAAGAATAAGTTTCTTAATTACTATAAAGTGAGATTTTATATTTATAGTAATTTATAGTAGTTAAACCTTCTGAAGTAGATATATATTATAATACTAACTATATAAACTTTCTATGTAATAATAACTATTACTATATATTTTAACCTAGAGATACTCTAGCTGGATATTATTAATATTTTTCTGAATATATATTTTAATTCTAAAAATACCTCTATATAATATTAACTACCTGAAGGATTTAGATAGTATAGTAGTTATATTAAATTAGTCTCTATTTTATAAAAATTATAAAATATACCCCTCTTTTAGTATAAAGAGTTTTTCTTAACTTTTATTTATTTAGAATTCTATCCTATAAATAAAAACTCCTATTTTTTCTGGATACCTAATAAGAAAGTTTTTATTATATTCTATATAGATAATATCTTTATCTTTTATTACTAATTTATAATAATCTATACTACTAAAATTATTTCCCAACTAAAAAATATCTATAAAATAAAAAACTAAAGTTTAATAAAGTAGTTCCTTAGGATATAAATTATTTAGAATTGTAAAGTAAAGATAATTAACTTTATTTATAATTAGTATATTAAGAAGGTTACTAGATATAATAAGCTTATTAATACTATTTTACTACTAATTCCTATTTCTATAGTCTCCTTTATCTCTAATTTAAATATTATAATAGTTACTAGAGTAAAGAAATTTTAAGAGAAGATTAGATTAATATTCTATATTTTAATTATAATCTACTTTAATATCTCTTTTATATATATTTAGCTTCTATAAAATCTTATAAACTTCTTTTATTAATATCTCTTAGTAATTAACTAAATAATCTGGTATCTTTATACTATTTACTACTTTATAATATATTATAATATCTTGGGAGGTAGGTAGATATTACTTATTACTAGAGATATTTTATTTACTAATAATAATAAGATATAAAGATCCTCCTAAGGATATATAATCTTACTATTTAGAAGATTAATTTAGTAGAAGGTTACTTATTAAGTTACTATTATTATATTTACTATAAAGATAAAGTTTCTTATATTTTAATATATAGTAAAGGAAACTATAGCTTTTAAGTAACTCTCTAGAGATATTACTTTAAACCTAAGTAATATATAGAGAATCTATTATAATAATAGTTAGATAATTTATCTTATAGTTAATATTAGTAAATATATCTTAATATACTTATAATATATAAATATCTAGAATATATAGTTTTATTAAGAATATACTACTAGTTTATTTAAAGTTACTTATATACTAATAAATAATATATTAGTAGATATACTTATTAAGATACTTTAATAGCTAAAATTTAAATACTTCTAATTACTACTGAATCTTTAGGAAGTAGTTATTTATATAGAGTTTCTAACTGAAACTACTCCTTAGGCTAATTATATAAGTAACTAACTTAAAGATAATCTAAATACCTAATAGCTAATATCTTTCTTTATATTTCTCTCTTACTAACTATATCCCTAAGTATCTATATACTTATAAATATAATTATATAAGTAAATATATTATAATATAAACTATAAGTTAATAATATAAAAACTATAAAAGCTAAATTACTCTATAGAGTATAAACTATAAAAAGATATAAATTTCACCTAAGAGGATAGTAAATATATTAAAAGAATTTATATCTAATAATATTATACTAATTTCCTTATTTTCTATTTAGGAGAGTAATTTTATATATAAATATAATATTTTTATATATATTAGTAATATTCTATAGGATATTTCTAATAATAAGATTATTAAAAGTTAGTTATAACTTACTAGTGGAAGGATAAGTTAAAATTAGGTAAATATTAGCTCTAGAAGTATTTTTAATAAATATTAATTTAGAATAATCTCTATCTTAATCTATTAATATAGAAGTAGAAAGATACTTCAGGATAACTACCATATTAACTATCTTCTAAAGGATAAACCTACTATTAAACTTATTAAAGAATACTAACTATAATATAGCTTTAACTTACTTAAGTTTCTAGGTAATAGTTAGTTTAAAATATAAATAATATATAGACTAAAGGTACATTATAGTAGTGGGATTATTATTCTAGATAAACTTAAGAAACTAAGATTCTAATATTACTAACTAATTAGATAATAGTATATATAGAATCTTACTTATAATATACTATTAGTATTTAGCTAATTAGTTTAATTTTATTTAGTAATAATTACTCTAAAAGTTTCTACTAAATATATTATAAATATAATTTTGATATATAAAATCTCTAAAAGCTATCTAACTTTAATTTATAAACTTAGTACTTTTAGAGTTTATTCTCTCTATATTACTATTAGTAAATATTTAAACTAACTGAATATTATTTTATATACTTAATTAATATTAATAATATTTACTAAAGGAAAGATTATTAGTTTCTTTCTCTATTAGAGACTTTCTCTATATTTTCTTAGGGGTTAGACTATTACTTCCTACCTCTATAAATTACTTTATATCTAAAATAAATTATTAACTAATAATATCTAAGATTATAGAAGTTAAGTAACTATATTAAGAGGTTATTTCTTCTTACTAGGTTTTAGTATAGAGAAGTTACTCTAGTTATTATTATCTATATTCTCTCTACTTTACTTCTATAACTTTAGTATAGAGAAGTTACTCTAGCTATTATTACTAATATTAATTTTAGTTAATATTACCTATTATAGAGTGATATAAGTTACCTCTAAAAGAGAGGTTATTTTATTTATTTTTCTATAAAATATTATTAGTAGTAAAGATATATATATATATATATATATATAATATAATCTTAAATAAATACTAATATAGTAGTAGTAATAGTCTAAAGAGGAGAGGTTAAGAAGAGGATATCTTAAAAATAGTATTAGACTATAATATTCTTACTACTTATTTTAGCCTAAAGCTATATTCTAAGTAAGTATTATCTATAATTTATAAGGAAAGAATAATTTTCTTATTTATCCATACTTACTATAGTATTTTATAAGTAACTAATTAATATCTTATTTTACTTATTATATATCTTAGAGTATATCTATATATAAAATAGGGATTTTAAACTAACTTTATATATTAGTTAGTATTTATTTATATATAGTTCTATCTAGAGGGGTATATTATAATAGCTTTAAGCTTATAGGCTACTATCCTAGGTTATATAGCTTACTTATATGAAATACTTCTTATATAGAATATACCTATAAATCTGTATATTAGATAGTACTGCTCCGCAGATAGCTTTTTATATAAATAAGCTTTTACCTACCTATCTCTGTAGGCTTACTAGTATAGTTCACTATACCTACTTAATTAGACTAATTAGATAAGAGGAATAATCCTATATATTAATTCTAATGGTGTGTGGCGTATATACGTATGCTGTAATATAAACTTAGATATAACGAAATAGAAGAATTAGTTACAATTCAGTTATAAATAATCGATTGATTACTACGTTTACTAATTGTAAACTAATAAATATATAAACGTAATAAGGTAACTATAGGTAAAAAGAAGGCTCAGGAAGATTTTAGTAATAATATATATAATCAGATACTTCTCCTAAGGAGGTAAGACCCTCTAGAGGATATATCTTTCTTCTTAATATAAGGTGATATTATTTAAATAGCCACTTAAGATTATCTAAAGTATTTTATAGAAATATATAGACTCTATAATAATCTCTCCAGCTTTAATAATAGTAATTGCAGTAATAACATTAGTTTTAATATAAGAAGGTATAGTAAATAAACTAATATTTGTAGAAGAAGATTTTTATTAGGCTATTATTAATAAGATTATAGTAGTAGTGGTAGTGGTAATATAATGTAATTGGTATTTTGGTAGGAAAGTGGGGTAATAGGTATAGGGAGGTAATAATATAGGAGGGGGTGGGGGGGGGATACTTACTTTATTAATAATAACCTCTAGCTTTTTATTTAGTTACTTTTACTCTATACCGGTAGTAGTATATAAGCTCTTCACCCTATATGTGGTTCTAACTATATAATATACCCCGCAACAGTATTGGTGCTAATGCTGGCTCACAACTAGTTTAAACGGTAATAAAATTACCTATTACTCTAGCTTTCGGCAACAGTATTGGTGCCAATACTAGCTTACAACTAGTTTAAACGGTAATAAAATTACCTATTACTCTAGCTTTTTATTATTACTAATAGTATACTTATTTCACTAGAAGATATAAATACTATCTGATTCTAGATAGAGGATTCTATAAGTCTCTCTAAAACTATAAATTAGACTGTCAAGAAAGTCAAATATAATTCTCTTAACCTAGTTAACCTTCTTAGTTTAAGTAGCTTTGGGAAAAGTAATATTAAGTAGAATTTCAATATTATAAGCCTTATTAATATATAGTTATATTAAAGTCTTACTAAAGTTTAATAAGTTAGTAAGACTTATAATATTAATATTTCTAATAGTATCACTATTTCTATTACTATAGCTTTTAGTTTTACTAAAATTAAGACAAATCTTATTTATACTTAAAATAATATATTAGTACCTTATTTATACTTATTTATTATAAGTTATTAAGGTTTATTATTATATATATATCTTATTTACTTAGGAGGAAATCAACCATTTCTACTATAAAATATACTGTATTGTTAAATTATTAGAAACTATTAGCTATAATATTTTCCTTACTCTTACTTAGATAGGTGAGAAGAATTATCTTAATCCTATTAAAATTCGATTATAATTAATAATAGGTAAAAATATATCTAATATATTCTCAATTATTATTTGGTTACTTTTGCTCTATACCTGTGGTGGTACCTAAGCTCTTCACTCTATATATAGTTCTAACTGTAAAATTTACCTAGCAACAGTATTTATGCTAATGCTGGCTCACAACTAGTTTAAATAGTAATACAATTACCTATTATCGTCGACAATTATACCCCCGGTTGTGACATTCAACCCTATTCTCAATTATTATAGGATTTATTACATACTTATTTTATATAATATCTATTTGTAAGAATATAACTTACTAACCTTACGTAATATATCCGGTAGTCTACCGGCTAGATACTAAAAAGGCTTTTACTTAAAGGATTCTAATTTCAATTGTTTGAGTAATAGTCTATACAGTAATATATATTATATCTATATATCTAAATGTTTTCTAATTCAAATATTTCATTATACTATTATAATTTTATTATTTTTACTTAACTTTGAAGTAACTAGTATGGGTAAGAATATTAGGTAATAAGTAATAATATAAAAAATATATAGCCTATAGGTATAAAGTTAATATAAATCTTAATAAATTTCAGCAATTAATACTTAACCTAGTAGATATATATAGTAAAACTACTGCTATTTTGCCGCATTATAGTAAGGAATTAGGTAGTAGAGGTAGGTAAATACTTACCTGTAAGGAGAATACTTTTAATATAGAAGGAATTCTATATTTCCCTCTGGATCAAATTAGGTTTAGTATTAATATAAGCTCTTAGAAGTAATATATTAAAACTAAAAGATAAGTTGGAAATAAACCTACTAAATAACCTTATATAAAAAGTATCTTAAGATATAAAGTATATACCTTCCAGATTTAAGTAAGAAGATATATTATTCTTAATACTAACTTACAGAAATAAGTAATTACTATATTTTAGTAACCTACCTATATATTTAATAGATAATTATTATTATTATTTTACTTAGGAGGAGCTGATAGCTTGCTCTCTATTATGACTATTAGTGGATATATTACCCCCTGAAGTATAACTTCAGCCCTCCCACTCCCCCGCTAACTGCTGCAGCTAGCCTCAAGTTAATCCAGGCCCAAACCCCTCGCAGCTACAGCTGGCATACCTGCCCTGCGTCAACCTTTTCGACAATAAACAACCGACAACTCCTTCCGCATCAACCTCACGCCCTCACACCCTCACGCCCTCACGCCCTCACGCCCTCACGCCCTCACGCTATCTACGCATAATTCAAACATCTTGAGAGATTCAATTACTGCTAACTATAGCTACTCTATTTAAACACTCATCACGACCTCCACATCCGCAACCTTAACATCCTTATAACAGACTATATCCTACTTACCCTTAAGATAAAACTTTACACCCTAATATAAATATTTTCCGCTATTAATATGAAAAGTCTCCGCTACTAATATAAACTAACTTATAATCTCTATATAAATATAGTAGGATTTAGCTTACTCTTATTAGTAAATAATCTTAATATATTAATTAAGTATATTAATATATAAATAATATTAATATAAATATAGATACTTTAAGTATAACTTTATAGTATCTAAAACTTTAGTAATTATAATATTATAATACTCTAAAATATCTAGTAACTAATATAATATATTAATATTAAAATACTATCTGATTAATAACTAGCTACTGAAATTATTAGCTTAATATAGTAGATTATAGGATAGCTAGATAATTTTCTTCTGAATATTTAGAATCTATCTATTAATTTTAGTATTTATAATATTATTTAGGCTCTTTAGGAAATATTAATATTTCCTATTATAGGGGTTATAAAGGAATATTTAGAACTTACTATTATATTACTTTAGTTATAAGTAGCTATATAAATTTAAGGGGAATTCTAATTTTATTATAATAGTAATACTAAGGATAGTTTAAATATAGAAGAGTGATAAATTATAGAATATTTAGCTTTCGCAGGCTTTTTATTTTATTCTATTTTTAAGAGATTTATCATAATTCTTAACCTTATAACCTTAGTAGTTACTTTCAGCTATATATATTAAGCTCTAACTTCACTAAGGATTTCACTATATAGATTATTACTATAAGGTTTTCTTCTACTATAAAGTTAAATATTATAACTAGAGGTATAATTATCTATAACAATAGGTAATTTTATTACTATTTAAACTAGTTATAAGTTAGTATTAGCATAAATACTGTTACTAGGTAAATTTTACAGTTAGAACTATATATAGAGTGAAGAGCTTAGGTATTACTATAGGTATAGAGTAAAAGTAACTAAATTATTATTTTACTTAGAGTTAGATCTTATAGATATAATAGGTAAGATACTTAAGATTATATAGTTATAAATAGCTATATATTAGAAGTAAATATAGAATTAACAGGAAGTCTATAAGAATTAGATTACTATATTTATATAATAACTTGCTAAATATATATTAGTGTTTAGATTGTTTAGAAAGTAGAAAAAGCTATTTGTATATAGCTGAAATATAATAGGAAAGGGATTTACAGTTAAATAAATTAATAATTGAATTATGGATATTAAAAATAGTTATTAGATTTAACCTAGTAGTATTATAAACTAAAGTATTTAATAGGTACTTATAAAAGTTATATTATAGCTTAAAATAGAATAGTAAACCTATAAGGTAAATCTAAAGAATAAGTTTACAAAGGCTAACTTTATTATATTTATTTACTAATAGTGTAGTCACCTGGAAATATAGAAGTAACTATATTAATAGAAGCTTCGGAAAATTCAGTAGAATAAATAGTAGTTATTAATATAATATTATATTATATAGTTAGTATTCTATTAGAATCTAGATACTTCCGAATTTAAGTAAAATAAAGGAAATGCTTTTATTTATTTCTATAAATTATATTATAGCTTAAAGAGAGAGATAGAGAAACTTAACGTTCCTATTCTGAAAGCTTAGAATATTATCACTAAGATAGAAAGACTATAGAAATTTAAATAATAATATAATAGTAAGTTAGCTAGAAATAAAGAATAGAAGTAACCTTATTTAGATTTATAAGCTTTCTAATTAACCTTACTTTTATAGATACTAGGGAAAACCACCCCCTCAGTATCAGTAATATCTAAAAGATACTACGTTAACATTAGTAGCTTAAGAAATCTTATATAAACTTTAAATTAGATAATCTTATAAACTTCAGCTATATTATAGGCTTCTGGGATATATTTTATATATAGTAAAATGGAGTATTAAGTAATATAATATTATTATTAAGTTAAGGTTAATTTGATACTATTAGCTACCTAAAGGTAAAATATACTAGGGCTCTAGATATTAATATAAGCTACTAATACTAACTTCTATATAGAGAATAACTAGGGAAATAAGTAGATATAAAGATATAACTAATAGTTTCCATACTAACTTAGAAGTTATTTTCTATAGGAAAGATAGCTAAAAGCTTAGTAATTATTTGTCAAGAAATAGAGGAATAAAAGGTAGCAGTAGATATAAACTTATATTTATAAATAGATTTTATTAGTAAATAGCTAATTAGAATACTATACTTGATTCCATTTAATAAAAAGATATTAGTATTAGACGAGTTTAATAAATTAATATTAGTTTTAGAGAAAGTTTCCTAATTAACCTTCTTTCTTATAAACTTCGAGGAATAACCTTGTAGAATATACTAATTATTTATAGAGGCTTACTAATTAGAAGGCTACTTAGACCTTCTATTAAAATAATACTTTATAAGTTATAAGGATATAATAATTAATAGGTATATAAATACCTAGTATTATTAGTATATATCTATTATTAAGCTGGAGGTATTTACTTAAGAAATTATTAAGAATAATAGAATTAGTAATATACTTTATATTAGTAAAGTAAAAGATAACTTAGAAGCTTATATTAAGATATTAGGGGAATTAAACTAGGCTATAGTAACTATAGATATTTCCAAGATACTATAAAGCAAGTAGGAAGTATTTAATAAAGTAGCAGCAAAGATTATTTTAGTATTTGAAAATACTCAATATTGTATTAATTTGAAATTAAGTAAGAAATTACCATATAGGTTTATTTACGCTCTTAGTAAGTCATAACTTTAAAAGTTAAACGTTTATGTTATAGATAATTTAGTAAATAATTATATATAGCTATTAAGAAGTAAAGTAAATACTTTTATTTTATTTACACTCAAAATAAATAGTTTCCTATATTTTTATATTAGCTATAGCGAACTTAATAAGGTTATAGTTCGGAACTAATATCTACTATTTCTTATTAGTAAACTTCTGAATATACTTTATAGAGTAATATAGATTTTAAAAATAAACCTTAAGAATATCTACCATTATATTAGAATTAAGCTACAAGATTACTAGAAGATAGTATTTTAAATAAAATAGAGCTATTATATATACTTAATTACGTTATTTAATTTATAAATATATTTGTAATATTTGAGATATATATTAACTATATACTTACCAGACTAATTAATATCTGCTATATAGTAGACATAAATAATATTAACATATATACTAGAATTAGGGAGAGTTAAATTAATATCCTATAATAGATTCTTACTAAATTATATAAAATATATCATTTTATAAAGCTTTCTAAATATACGTTTTATATAGAGGAATTAGCTTGGTAGGCTATATTATAACTAAGATAGATATTAAGATAGATTTAGTTAAATAGATATCTTTAAACCCTTATGATCTCTACTATATTTTTACTACTAAATACTTAAGCGTAATAATATTACTTACGATACTTCTAAAGAGAAATATAGAGAAAAAGATAGTTTTAGAATCTAAGGATATATAGATAACATTCTTAGTATTAAAAGATATCTTTTATTTAGTAACTATTCTTTAATACTGGAATTCTTTCTAAGAAACTAAAGTATTAATAAACATATTATAAAAAGTAATTTTAGGATTTTTATTATAAATAGTGGAGGGTTAATAGAAATTTATTACTTAGTACTGAAAGAAGCTTAGTAAAATAAAGTAAAGATAGAAAATAGAATAATATAAGTTACTTATTATTATAGAGAGTTTATATTATTAGAAATGTTACCTTATAAAACTTTCCAAAATGTTTATAGTTTTTACAGACCACCAGATACTAATGGAAATTATTATAGCTTTAATATAGATTCTTTAGAAATAACTTACCTACTGGATTTATAAGCTTTCAGTATTTAATGTTGATTTTATGGTAAGCCGTACTAGTAGGCGTATGGAGATAGGTAGGTAAATGCTTATTTATATGAAAAGCTATCTATAGAGTGGTACTATCTGATATATAGGTTTATAGATATATCTTACGTAAGAAACACCTTATATAAGTAGGTTATATAACCTGAAATAGTAACCTATAGGCTTAAAGCTATTATAATATATCCCCCCAGATAGAATTATATATAAATAAATACTAACTAATATATAAAGTTAGTTGAAAATCCCTATTTAATATATAAATATCCCCTAAGATATACAATAAATAAAGTAAGATATTAATTAGTTAGTTAAAAAGTATTATATTATATATAGATAAATAAAAAAACTATTTCTTTCTTGTACGTTATGGATAATACTTATTTAGAATATAACCTTAAGTTAAGATAAGTTATAAGGATATTGTACTTTAATAGCATTTTTTAAGATATCCTCCTCTTAATCTTTCCTCCTTAGACTATTATTATTATTATTATATTAGTATTTATCTATAGTTATAGTATATATATATATATATATCTTTCCTACTGATTGTATTTTACAGAAGAATAAATATAATATCCTTCCTTTTGGAGATAACTTACGTTATTCTGTAATAGATAATACTAACTAAAATTAATACTGATAATAATAGTTAGGATAGCGTCCCTATACTAGAGTTTGGTAAGAAGAAGTAGCTTCTTAGTATAGTTATTTAGCTTTGATAATCTTAAATATTATCAGCTGATAGTTTATCTTAAATAAGAGGTAATTCATAGAGACGGAAAGTTATAGCTTAACTTCTACGAAGAATTAGGAAAGGTTTCTAAATGGGAAAGAAATTAATAATTTTTCCCCAGTAAATAATATTAATATCAGTTTAATATATAAGATAATATTTAGTTAGCTTAAATATTTACTAATAGTAATATAAAGAAGGTAAATCCTAAGGGTAATAAGTTTATAAATTAAGGCTAAATAGCCTTTAGGTGTTTTTAACATAAAAACTATATTTATAGTATACTTAATAGAAACTTCTAGGATAATTATTATTTAGTAAAGTTAAACTGGTTAGCTAAATACCAGTAGTATATTATAGGTAAAGCTCTATATATACTATCATCTAGCTGGTTAGTAATACTAAAAAACCTTAATATTTTAAGTCTATCTGAAATAATAGTTTCACCACTATAATATAAGCTTTAGTCTATATATTACTTATATTTCAAACTAACTATTAGCTAGAAGCTTAGGTAAATTATAATTATATTATAATTAAATTTCTTTAATAAGTTTAATAGTAAATTTATTCCTTAGAAGATAGCTGGTAAGGTGGTTATTCCAGAGTATCTTTCCACTTATATATTTATAAGCTAGAATAGAGGTTATTCTGGATTAATATCTATTAAGAATACTTCTGAAGCTAATATTTACCTAATTTTAGCTAATTCTTCTATTAGTAGGTTACAGTTAATCCTTAATAGCTTTAATATTAGGAATATTCTATAGAATATTACTAATATATATAAGGATATTATATCTATATATAAAATTACTCTCTTAAGTGGAAAGTAAGGAAACTAATATAATATATTTAGATATTAAAGTTTTTTTATATATCTACTACCTTTTTAGATAAAGTTTATTTCTCTTTATAATTTTATATTCTATAAGGTAATTTAGCTTTCCTAGTTTTCATATTATTAGCTTATAGTTTATATTATTATATATTAACTTACATAATTATATTTACAGATATATAGATACTAAGGAATATAGCTAGTAAGAAAGAAATATAAAGGAAGATACTAGTTATTAGGTATTTATATTACCTTTAGGTTAGTTATCTATATAACTAGCTTAAGAAGTAATCTTAGTTAGAAACTTTATATAAATAACTACTTTCTAGAGATTTAAAAGTAATTAGAAGTATTTAAATTTTAGCTATAAGAGTATCTTAGTAAGTTTATCCACTGGTATATTTTTTATTAGTATATATATAACTTTAAATAAACTAGTAGCATATTTTTAATAAAGCTATATATTCTGGATACTTATATATTATAAGTATATTAAGATATATTTACCAGTATTAACTATAAGATAAATTATGCAACTATTATAGTAAAAACATCTTTATATATTACCCAACTCTAAGTAATATATTTAAAAAGTTACTTTAAAGGTATTATTTTCTCTATAATATATTGAAATACTTAAAGTTTTACCTATATATTAGATATAGTAATAATAGCGTAGTAAGTATCCTTTTATTAGATTAATTTTCTAAATAGTAAGATAATATTTCTCTGGAAGAATCTTTATATCTTATTATTATGAAGAAATATAATATACTCAGTAATAAGTAATATCTATCTATTTCCTAAGTTACTATAGTATATTATAAGGTAATAAGTAGTATATAGATACCAGATTATTTAGTTAATTACTGAAAGATATTAATAAAAGAAGTTTATGAAATATTATAAAAGTTAAATATATATAAAGAAGATATTAGGGTAAATTATAATTAAGGTATATAATATTAATCTAGTTTTCTCTTAAAACTTCTTTACTTTAGTATTTATAGCTATATCTAAATTAAAAATAAAGAAAACTATAGAAATAGAGATCAGAGGCAAAATAATATTAATAAGCTTATAGTATATGGTAACCCTCTTGATATATTAATTATAAATTAGGTTAATTATGTTTACCTTATAATTCTAAGTAATTTATATTTCAATAAACTATTCCACTAAACTTAAAGTTTTTATTATATAGATATCTCTCAGTTAGGAAATACTTTTAGCAGTATTAAGTACTGTAAATCAATAATAGAGAATAAGGATATTATCTATATAGAATGTATTAAGAATTCTCTTATTAGGTATCTGGAAAAAATAGAAATTTTCACTTATAGAATAAAATTACAGATAAATAAGAATTAAGGAAAACTTCTTATACTAAAGAAGGAATATAGTTTATAGTTTATATAGAATATAATTAAGTTTAATATAATTATTATACTATCTAAACCCTTTAGGTAGTTAATATTATATAAGAATACCTTCAGAATTAAGATATATATTTAGGAAGATATTAATAATATCTAGTAAAAGTATCTTCAGGTTAAAATATATAGTAATGATTATTACTATATGGAAAAGTTATATAGTTAGTATTATATTATTTATCTACCCCAGAGGGTTTAATTACTATAGATTACTATATATATAGAATTTTACTTTATAGTAATTAAGAAACCTATTTTTATTCTTCTTATATAAAAATATCTGCTTAAGGGGAATTAACTTGTCTTTAAATTTATTCTATAGGATAATTATCTAAATTCCCTTTCCTTAAAGTTTAAAGTATCTTTATTTTATTATTTACTATTTATAAAAAGAGGTTACAAAGTTACTCCAGAAGGTAAAAAATATCCTTCCAGATTATAGGTAACTTTAGAAGCTAATTAACTTATATTTATATTGGAAAACATATAAAAAGAGAAATATAGTTTATTAATAAGGAATACTTTAAAGGTTATTTAAAAAAAGTTATATTAGTTATACTAATAACTTTAGTATCTTTAGAATTCTATTTCTGCAAGGTTAATCTTAAAGGATTTCAAAATATTAGAATGCCTTTTATATAAGTATACTTTATCTAGAAAACCTCTATTAAAATAGTTAAATATAAAGTAAGGTATTTATAGAAATTCTCTAAAGTAGAGTAAAGTTAATTAGATAAGTATAAACTTAGAGGAATCTTTTATATTTAGGTAGTTACTATAAATATAAGATATATTAGGTAGTAGTTAAGATTATTATTTCTAGATAAGTCTGAATTAAAACCTTAGATTTTATAACTATATTATATTAGTTAGCTACCTCTAGCTACCTTTAGGTACTGAAGCTTAATTGCTAGAATAAATTTACTTTCTATTATATATAGCCTTATATTCTGAATATATTTAATATATATAGTATCTTTACTTATTATTAAGATAAATAGCTTTATTAGTATATTAATTTTAATATAAATAATATTCTTCACCTTCTTACTAGGTGGGGGAATTTTAAGATTAGTATTCCTAAGTAAATTAAATAGCTTAAAGGTTAACTTAAATATTAGTAACTAGTTTCCTTATTTTAGAGGAAATCTAATAAGAGTAACTTTAATATCTTAAAGTTTCTTTTTAGCCTCTATAATAATACTAAAAGTAGTTATTATATTATAAGATAGAATTTAAGTAATATTAGCTAAATTAAGAATTCTAAATATCTGGAATATATTATTTATAATATTAAAGTTATTCTTAATCTTCTTAACTACTATCTAAATTAAATCTTTTGGAATAACCTATTAAATATCCACCTTTATATAGAATTTGGATTTATTAAACTTAATATTATATATTATAATTATCTAATTAAATAAAGAAATTTAGATCTAGTAGAAATTATATATATTAAATATATATTCTATTAGGTATTTAATATAACCTTTTGGTTTTATCTTAAATTATTATTTGTAAAGTTTCTACTTCCACTTTCTCTTAAGTAAAAGTATTTAGTATTTATATATATAAAAATACCTATAGTCTAAATATGGATTTTTTACTAGAGAGATAATATCTCCTTTAATATTCTATTTTATATATTACTAAAGTTCCTTTTATTTAACCTTAAGAGGTAACTTCCAACTGGAATTTACTTAAAGGTTAATATTCTAAATAAAGATAGCAGTTTTTACTATTTTTAGCTATAGGTAAAATAGAAGGTTGATATTATTAAGTATCTTAATAAATCTAATAATAATTTCTTAATTAACATATTTCTAACTACCTGCTAGTTCCTTTATATATAGGGGAAAAAGCTTAAGTTTAATTTCCCCTTCTTTGGTATATTACTAGTATTTTATTTATTTATTAACTATAATAATAGCTTTCTTGGTATGTTATTAGATTTTATAAATAGAAAGATCCTTCTGATATAATATCTATTATTTAAAATAAAATAGTATATTAAAGATCTATTTTAAAGACTTATTCTAAAGGATAAAAATTAAAAGATAATTAGTAAACTTATTTTTAATTATTATTACCTAATTTAAAAAATTACAGCTAAGTAGGTAATTAAAGTATTTTTAAGTAATATAATAATAAGGTTACTGGATATAATATTCTAATTTCTGATAAGACATAACTAAATAAATATAAGTTATTATATAATACTGATACTTTAGATAACTAGCTATTTTGATTTTTACCCCCTAAATATAAGAAATAACTTTAGTGAGAGTATCAAATTCTAAGTAGCTAGATTATAAATACTATAAGTATACTAAGTTTTCTTATTTATATAGAAGCCTTTTTAAATAATAGAGGCTTATTTAAAATATATAAAGATTAATAATACATATAATGCTAAATAAAATTATATTAAAGTAGGTAGAGATAGAAGTATATTTGAAGAAAACTAAATATAACTTTTAAAGAAGGTTATATATAATAATATCATTCTTCTTCTTTCTAAAGTAAAGTATATAGTTAAAACCAGAGTATTAAATATCCTTGTTTTAGACTAATATTTCTAAAATAATATTTATATAGAAGTTTTTGATATAATAAATATTCTTTAAAACTAAGTTTATCTTTATTTTATTAAGGCTATTTAAGATAGTCTTTAGTATATAGTTTTCTTCTTCTAAAATTTGAAAGAATATAATACTATTCTTTACCTGTATGCTAGCTAAAGAGATTTTATAGAAGTTAGACTTCAAAAAATTCTTTTAGTTAATAAGATAGGTAATATTATAGTTATCTATAGTTATACTATTACTAAAGAAATGATATAAAGAGATAGAAGTAGTAAAGATACTAAATAACTTTAGGGTTATATAATAAGGTTTCTCCAGAAGGAAGAAATTAATAGTAATAGCTATTATATTAGAATAATATTCTGGAATTTATTAAAATTAGTTATTTTGAATGTAACTTCTACTGTAACTACTACCTCTCCTTCCTCTATAGCTACCTCTTTATCTAAAGAATAAAGAGCCTAAGGAAGGATTAATTATAATTAAGATTTTTAGCTATCTAATAAAAGATAACTTAATATATAGGTTATTATAGTAATCCTTACTAAGATAGTTTAATATTAAAATTCTATGAGTATCTGAAACTAATTTACTATACTTATTTAAGCTTCCTTTTAGAATAATTTGAAGTTAGCTGCAGTTAAGGGAGATCTAGGTATAACATAATATGTTATAGGGATATATAAAAAATAACCCTATCTAACTTACTATCTGTAAGGTAAATATAAAGTTTTCTGCTAACTATTTTATAAGGATTGCAAAAATTCCTTATTTACTATAAAGGTTTCCCAGGAGATTATTATAGTAAATCATTATAGTAAAAAGTATTAGAGAAGATATCTCTATTAAAGTAAGAGACCTTTAATATTAATATATTTTTTTATAGTAATCTAATTCATCTGGATATTTACCCAGTTTATAATAAACTAGATTTCCATTATATTCAGAAAGTCTTTTATTACCAGAATTCTATTAATCTTAGGAATATTATATTAAATAGCATAAAGGTAGATATTACTTTAGGTGGTATATTAAGTAATTATATTATTTAAAGTTTTTACTTATGTAAGGGCTAGATTATATTTCTTTCTGATAGTAGTTAGAATACTGGAATCTAATAAAATAAGGTAGTATTTAAGGTTAATAATAAGATTATAAAGTAAAGTATTATTTACTAGAAGTTATTTAAAGTAAGCTATTTAAAGAAGGATAATATTAATAGTTATATTAATCTATTATTTTATGATCTTAAGATATCTCATAATGTTTCTGCTGTTAGAGGCTTTAGCTACTATAAGATATAAATATATTTAATACTTATTATAAATACCAGAAGAACTAGTAATTATTTAGAAGATAGAAGTATTCTAACATGAAGTTACTTAAGAGGTTAAATATAAAATATTATTTTACGTAAGTTTATCCTGGAATTATAATATAATATAAGTTACTTTAATAGATTTATTATAAGTCTTCTTATCTTAAAAATAATTCTTAAGAGAAATAAAATTCCCCTGGAAGTTAGATTTAAAGATATTATACTATTAGAATTAGTTATAATAATAATTAAGATATATAAAGATATTAAAACCTAATAATATTATATAGAAAGATATTATAAGAATAATTAGATAATTAACTGGAAAAAAGAGAGAAATAAAAAGAAAGTTTATAGATATTATAAGCTAAATAGGTATAGCTTAAATAATAGATTTCAGAGGATATTTAAAGCTAAATATAAAACTATAGTAAACTATATTAGTAAGCTTATAGAGATAGGTAGGTAAAAGATTATTTATGTGAAAAGCTATCTGCGGAGTGGTATTATCTAATATATAGGTTTATAGGTATATCTTACGTAAGTAATATCTTATATAAATAGGCTATATAACCTAAAATGGCAGTTTACAGGCCTGAAGCTATTGCGACAAATTAAAAATATTAGTCGGGGGTAATAAATTCAGTAGATATACTATTTAGGTAGCTAGATTATTATATAAAGGGAAAGGTGAAGTATTATAATATATTACTAATTTTTATAAATAAGCTTTAACCTATAAAGCTACTATTAATAGATATCTATAAAATATTTAAGAAAACTTAAGGAAGCTTAAAGTTAGTAAAAGTCTTTATTTAAATAATTAGCAAATAGAAAAAGAGTTATATTAAAGAAGCTAACTTTAGAAATAAAGAATATTTAACCTTCTAAAAGTAAAATTCTTCTTAAAATACCAGAAATATAATAGTAATTATAGTTATAATTACCTATAGCCAGAATAAATATAAATAATAGAGAATATCGAATAAATGCCACATGTTAATAAAAACTTAATAAAGACTAAGGTTACTATTTTAGTATAATATATTCTATATTTAGTAATAAGAAGGCTTATAGGAAATAAAATAGTATACTTCCTAGAGGTATTTAAGAATATAAAATAGTTTATGAAGAGGCTATGAATTCTATAATAAAGATTACTAAATATCTATAGAGACAACTTAGGAAATAGTTAGAAATATAAGAAACTATCAACTTAATACAAAGAACATATTTTTCTTTAAAGAAAAACTAATTATACTACTTTACCTATATTATAATAAATATGAAGTAGAATATATAAATATAGATAAAATCTATAATTTAGTAAGAAGAAACCTTTACTAAAGTAATCTGGCTATAGATATATAGATTTATATAATATTATATTAGGTTTACTAAGGTATTAGACTGCTATAATATAGATTATAGAGATAGTTACAGTTTCTGCTAATTTCCACAGAATTATTCCAGAAACTTAGTATAAAATTTATTACTAAGTTTCTGGAGAATATTTAGAAAGATAGTAGTATATATAATACTATTATTATAATTATAGATTGATTTATAAACTTCACCGTATTTATTCTCATAATAAAGAGAATAATAGCTGTAAAGTTAGTTACAATATTTTATAAGAAAGTAAAGTATTAATTTAGTATTCTAAAAGATATTATTAATACTGAAGATCAGCTTCTTACTAGCTACTTTTAGAAGGAATTTATAGTAAAGTATTCTATTAAGTAATAACTATTAATAGTATACTATCTATAAACTAATAGGTAAACTAAATAGAAATATTAAACTCTAAAGTAATATCTCTAGATATTTACTAGAAACTATCCTGTAGTTTAGGTAATATAATTAGAAGAAGCTATATTTAAGTTTAATAATAGTAGATATACTACCACCAGTTATATACTAATAGAAAGGCTATATAGATTTTATCTATAAATAGTTAGATATATAGTAAAGAGTAACCTAATAGTATAGAGTATAGTAGAACATATTAATTATATTAGCTAGCTATATTAATAAATAGCAGCCTACTAGTAGATAGCTAGAGAAAGCTGAATAATAGTATATGATATAAGGTATTAGTAGTAGTATAAGTCTATATATAAAGATATGATTAAATTATGAATAAAGAGTTTCTAGTTTATATACAAAAAGCTAATACTGAAGTATATTAAAGTTTCTACTACTAAGGAAAAAGGGAGATAGGTATATAGAATATATTTACTAAAGTAACACTAATAGATATATAGTATATTTTAAGGTTTATTCCTGTATTTAAATAAATCAGTAAGATAATAGTAATATTTAGGTTATTCTATCTAAGTTAAAGGAAGATCCTATAAAGTGGGAAGTTAAGAAAAGTCTTAATGAATAAGAAGATAAAGTTGATAGGTACTTTTTTATTAGATAGGCAGACTAGCCAGTGAAATATAATATCTGGGAGACTATAACTAACCTAAGTAAGATAAAAGAAGCTATTTATAAATATAGGAAATAGATAATATATTACTATGGAAAGTAAAATAATAAAAAGTAATATCAAACTTACTATAAGATTAAATAGGGAAGAGAAAAGAAATAAAGAATCTATTAACTATTTAAATATCTTAAATATTATTCTAAAAGATATATTTTTAAACTAAATACTTTATAGACCTTGGTAATAAAATAACTAGCATATATCAATAGAGGTATGAAAAGAATATATTTATAAATTAACCTTATTAACTTTAGTAATAAGATAATTAATATATATAGTTAAAAATACTAAATATAGCTAAAGCTTGGAAGTACCTTTATAATAATACTTCTAATTTATCTTTAAAGTAATAGTGGAAGTAGTAGCTTATTTAGAAGTAGCTTTCTTAAAGGTAGCTTTCTTAGAAGCTACCTTTTTGGAAATAGTAGTAGGTATTTAGTAAGAAGCTATAGAAGATAGTAAGATATGAGTAGTAATAGATAAGTAAATTCTATATTTCTTTAGAGGGGATTTATAATTAAATTTATTAATATCTTTTTGAATATTTAGTATTATAATATTACTAATACTACCAGTATTAGTAGGCTAATATAGAAAGCTTACTACAAAAGTATTATTAAAGAGAAAATAATTAAATATAGCTTTCTGAATAATATAATTAATAAAAGAGCTAGTATTTACTAAGAAACTACTAGAAGTAATAATAATATAATTCTAAAGATAAAGAGTAGTGATAATATTATTGCTAAGACAATAGCAAATAGATATAAATAGTTAAAAAATCTTAAAGGAATTTTAACTATCTTAAACTTACTATTAGATAAATTACTATTATTACTACTATTATTGTTATTATTGTTATTATTATTACCATTATTATTATTATTTTTACTAAAGTCAGCATTAATAAATAGTAAGGTAGGGGGAAGTATATAGTAAGGAGTGGTAATATTATATTTATAAGAAATAAGCTAGTTACTTTTGATTACAATAAGGTTAATTGAAGTATTATATATGGAGTAACTAGTAAGATATTAGTGGAAACTATTATTAAATTAAAATATTATCTCTATAGTAGGTTTCTTAGTATCAGGTGGAGGTTTAGTATAATAGGAATTATTAAGAAAGTAGGTAAGGTAATTATTTAGTATAATAATAAAATTATTATTCCGGAGGTATATAGATTATATAGTAGATATATAGTAAAATATCTTAATTTCTTTGTTAAGAATATTTATCTATTTAAAATAATTAGTAAAAATCGTATACTAAATATTTAGTATAATGTATAAAAATGAGAGGTATAATATTTAGATATTTATATATATATAATATCTTCTGGAGGAGAAGATACTTTAAACTTACCTTAATTACTTTATATTAATAATAGGATTGTAAATAATCTAATCTATATATTACTATTTTACTAAAATTATAGAGAGAATATAAAGAAATCTATTCTTATTATAAAACTTTAATCTATTTTACTTTAGAAGTTTATAGAAATAAATACACTGATTCCAGATAATTTAGGTAATATTATATAACTTAAAGGAAACCTATAGGGTAAAATTAGTAAAACCCTAGTAACAATATAGTAAAGAAATTACCTATATTATAATACTTTTACTTACTATCCTTATAAATAATATACTTAATATTATATTTACTAATAATATAAAGAAGCTTCTATATATTAAGATAAAGGAATTAAAGATAGCTAGAGTATAGTAAATAATTACTAGATTTTAGGTAAAATAAAGTTTCTATTACGAAGGAGTCACTAGGTATATATATAATCTAAGAGAACAAAATAGCTTAATTCTTCTAAGTCTGAATATAACATAAGGGCCCTTATTTAAAGAGGGTAAAACTTATATGTTAGAAAAATATTAAGCTAACAGATTAATATCAACATAGAGCGTAGGGAGCGTATAGAACACTATAGCCACACAAAACTATATCACTATAGTGAAGCTTTCAAAATATACCCCCCCAGACTTAAATAAAATATTATATAAGTCTAAACAGACCTTTTAATATAACTAAAAGAGAAATTTCTAAATATATCTTTAAATCCCTAAATAGAAATATAGGGAGAGGTATAATAAAAGAAAATTAATAAAAGATGATATTATATTATTATTACAACAGGATAATAGTAGGTTCCTTCCTTATATAGCTATTACTATAGGTAATTCAGTATATTCAGAGGCTATAGCTTTAATAATTAAAGTAAGCTTTTAAAGTAGTAGCCTCTTATTAGCTGAGATCCTGAGGTTAAAGTAGTAGCTACTTAGTATTAAGATCTCTAATATAGCTACCTCTTAACTTTCCTTTTTTAATAATATTAATAATATTATTATATATACCCCCAGCCTTACGTTCGCCCTCAATTATCTTATTTAACAATTTCCAACTTATATTATTCAATTTAACAACTTATTTCAAAAGTATTAATACTTCTAACTAGATAGTATCTCATAAAATACATAAGGAGCATATAGCTATAACAGCTAAAGTAAAAGCTATCCTTACTTTAAAATGAAAGTATAGGGAGGTAGGGGGGAAGGGTAGCCTCTCTAATACCTCCTCTAGGCAGTTAGGCTTAAATAAGAGTATATTATTTTCTAAGCTATTATTAATAGTTTCTCTATTATTATATTAAGATTAGCTTTCAAATTATAAGATTAACTAATTATATTATAGGGTAGAAAACTATATTTACTAAGGGTAAGAGTAAAGTTTTTATATAAAATAAAGGAGATTTAGATAATTATAATTTAAAGTCTGATTCTCTAACCTCTTTATCTACACACAAAAAACGGTAAAGTTATAAATAATATATATTTCTTACTACTTATCTTACGTATATATTATGTTAGTTACTAATATTTATATAGAAGCTGAGGCTACTAAAAGTATAAAAACTCAGAGGTAGGAAGAGAAATAACTACTACTACTAAGTAACTAAATATATCTTCTTTATCTTTAAAGTATATTAGCTAATACTATACTTAATATATATTTATCTAGGTTAAGACTAGGTTAAAAGTATCTTATATATAGAAGTAAGAAGAAGCTTTATATATAGGCTTTAAACCTAATTCTTAATATAAAACTGTAACTTCTTACCTCTCTATAGACTAATAAACCTGAAACTATAAGTAATATATAGTATTTACTTTAAGATTATAGTTACTAATATTCTACTTTAAGTTCTTACTTATAAGAGAGTAACATTCTATAAAGCTTTTACCTTATATAAAGTAGATTTAAAAAGATCTAAAATAGAAAGTAAGAGTAATAGTAGGATATTATCTAGATCTAGAGTTTTAATAATTTATATGTCTATTAATTTTAAGTTAGAGATTCCCACGGGAAACATAATAATCTCTAGTAAGTTATATACTAGCCTTTCTTTAGAAGTAATCTTTTTACAGAATACTATAGCTAATATTTAGCTTATAGTTAATAATCTTATTAGTAACCTACTTTTATAGATAATACTATCTATATTTAGCTTACTATTTAATAACTATATAGCTACTCTCTAGAGATATAAATAAAATACTAAAAATTATATTATTTAATACTTTTTATAGTAATATTATTTAGGCTCCTTAGGAGTAAGTTATACTTTCTAGCTATAAGGTTATTTAGTTTTAAATATACTTAGGCTCTAGACTTTATTTACTATATAATACTTTATCTTTACTTTATCTTAATATCACAGGAATATTATAGAGATTTAAAAATATCCTGAAATATTTAAACTTTATATATAAGAGTATTTTTATAAAATTATCTACTAATATCTTATCTATAAGTAAGTAGACTATATTAAATAATTACAGCTTATATTCCTAATAAAACTATATATTCTGAATTTCTATATAGTAGAAGTATATTACTATATATTTCTTTTCCCTAATTATAAGGTAAATAATTTACTAATTACTATAGTAGATTTTCTATATATCTCTTAAAATAAGGTTTAGATTAACAAAGAATTATCATAATATTATAGTCTCTTTTACAGTATATTTTAGATTTTGAAGCTCCACTTTAGTTATTAATATAATTATAATATTTTAGTATACTACTTTCTACTAAATAGAGCCTCTAAAGAGAGAGATTATAAAACTCTGTGAGGATCTTTATATCTCTTTATTATTAGCGAAAGAAATATTACTTACAATCTGGAGTATTTATATATTATTACCCCCTAAGATACTGAAGTATATAGAGAGATAATATATATAGTAAAAATAGTAAATTACCTAGTTTACTACTATATAGTATTTAGAAGATAGATTTATAAGAAAAAAGGATAATAGAGTATATATAAAAGTAATATTAGGTTAAATTATAATTAATATATATAGAATTAAGCTAACTTTCTTCTAGAAAATCTTAACTTACTAAAGAATTACCTTACTATTATATTTCTTAAGTATAGTGAAAAGTAATAATATTCTTAAATTTTAGAATCTATAAAATTAAACTTTTTTACTATATACTTAATATACTAGTTATAGGTTAAGTAGATTTAGTATACCTTATAGTTACATAAGATTCTAACTTTAAGGTATTATTTAGCTTATCTCTAGTTTTTTAATTTATAGGTTTACTTAATTCTGTCTATTACCTTCTTAGTGTTACTAATATAATCTTTATAGTATAGAACTAGGATATTATTAATATAGAAGAGAATAAGGATCTTCTTATTATAAGTCTAGAAAAGATATAAATTTTTATTTATTAAGCAAAATCTGAAGTAAAAAAAAGTTAAAGAGAACTCTTTATATTATAGTAGAGGTATATTATATAGCTTATATAAAGTATAGTAAAGTTCTATAAGTTTCTCTTTTTACTTAAAGCTATCTAGTATATAGTATATAATAGGAGGGTTATTTAGTCTATATATAGTATTTAGGAATATATTTATAATATTAAACTGGTAAATCTTAAGGTTAAATTATACTATAATTACTATTACTATTCTAAAGATATATATCGTAAGAATTATAATATATATCTATTTAAGAGGGTATTTCTCTTAGAGGTTATCTTATATATAGATTCTAGCTTTATAGTATTTAAGATAACTATTCTAGTTAAGTTTATATATCAATACCTATTTTAGAGAGATAGATTTTAACTTCACTTTATATTTAGTAATTACTTTCTAGATATTTATCTCAATAAATTTATTAATTTTAGTAATAGTTATATTAATAAAAATAGAATAAAATAATTCTAGTAAGTATTTGATATTTTAGTAGGTTTTAAGAGATTTTAAAAGCTAGTTAATATAAACCTTACTAATTAGTATAGTAGAGATCTATATTTACTTTACTTAGTTAATTAATATAAAGATAAAATAATAGAAAGTATAATATCTCTAGTTTACCTCCTTAAAAACTTTTTCCCAATTAGCTATAAAGATATTAAAGAAGATATCTCAGTTATATTCTATCTGGAGGAATATAAAGTATATTCTGAAGTATAGTAATTACCTTAATAGCGTTTATAAAAGTTAGCTTAAGTGTTTATAGTTATATATCTACTTTAACTTCTCTCTAGTAATATTCTCTTCCCTATTACCTAAATATAGTTATACTAAATAAATAGGAGAGATATAATTAGTAAGTAATATATAAAAATCCTCTATATTTAGAATTTATAGAGGGGATATATCTATTTAAATATAAATCTTATTAAGGATTATATTTTTAGCTAGGTTTAATTTGGAGCTAGTATCCTAAGATTCTCCTTATTCCTTATTATCCTCTTTAGGAGATAATTCTAGCGAGAGGTTTAGAGTTATCTATAAAGATATAGAGTCTAGGGTTACTTGAGGAGTTAGTAGTTACTCTCTTTATATATTATTACCTCTCTTTAAGAGTGTAGGTTTAGAAGGTTATATAAATAATATTTTATTATCTAAAACTAATATAATATTATTTCTTATCTATATCCCCAGGATCTCTAATTCTAGGGATATTTTAGAAAGTAAGTTTTATATCTCCTCTATAATTGTATAAACTTAGTTAGTTACTTTAAATTATTTTAGTAATATTATCTTTTAAGTAGAATATTTTCTTATTAAATAATATATTTTATATAGTAATAATTTATTAAGTTAAGAAGATCTAGACTTTATAGAAGTTATAAAAGTCTATAATATATCCTACTAAGTATCTAATATACTCTTAAAGTTTAATTTTAAAGTTTAATTTATTCTTATTTATTTTATATTCTTTCTTGAGAGAATATACTCTATATCTATATATATAAATCTCTCTCTATTATAAATAAGGATTACTTAGAAAGTTTAGCTTATAAGTGAAGTTATATTATTTAATATAGTTTTATAATTAGTTTTATTTAACCTAGATTAAGGAGAGCTATAATTAGTACTAAAGTAAACTTATATTATAAAGATAAGCTATTATAATAATAGCCTCACTCTAAAGTGAAGTTAGGAAGCTTAATATATTAAGTATTTTAAGAGCTTTAGTAATAAATCTTTTACTAGCTTTCTTAGTATTACTATTTAGCTTCTTAGTATATAAGGAAGTTAGTTTAATATTAATATCCTATTTTAATATTTATATCTAGTATCCTGTAAGGCTATTAACTGTAATTACACTTTACTTAATATATTATCTGATTTTATATAGTATAAAAGTATATTATTTTTAAACCTAATATTTAGGTATCTAGAGAATTATGAAAGTATTAAAATACTATTTCAAAATATATGGAAAGATGAAAAGTTACTCTATATACTTATCTTTAATAATAAGAAGCTATTTACTTCTATCTAATACTTCTAGGTAGTTAAAGAGGTTCCAGGAGATTCTATAAAATAGTTATATAGTTTTATCTTTAGAGGTTTAGTGTAATATAACGAAGCTTATATATATAACTATATAATCCTTATATTTAAAGGTAGGGATACTTTAGATCTTTACCTCCTAAATATTAAAAACTAGCTTCTTAAGTATTTATAGTTCTAAATATCTTAAATAAAGATACTATATTATAGTATTATCTATCCTTATTTATTATATATCTTAAGATTACTTAGTATAAGTAAGGATAAGAATATAGGAATTTATAATAGTATTATTATTTAAGGTAAGTTGATTAGGAAAAGTATAGGAGGAATAAAGTTTAAATTCTATAAAGATAATATTAGTTTTCTTTACTAGTTAAACTATCTAAATACTTTTATCTAGAGGTCTAAAGTAAAGAATATTATTATAGTCTGAATACTAAAACTTAGACTTTCTAAAGAGGCTTTCTGAGATAATATTTATATAAAAGTTCTTAATATAAATAATATTCTTTAAGATAATATCTTTATTTCTCTTTATATTATTAAAAATATTATAAAGAATCTTTATACTGTAGGCTATAATCAGATATACGGAGGCTTTAGTCTTAACCTATCCTAATATATTATAAGTAATTAAGTTCTTTTTAAGGTATAAGAAGTTATTTATTAAGTAAAGAGTTTTATAGTTACTAAGTATAATACTACTAGAGATAATATTAGGATTCTGAATATAAGTTAAGTAGACTACTTTAGATTTAAGCTTAAGAGTAATTAAACTAGACTTCTTATTAAGAATATATAAACCATTCTCTATAATAATGAATATAATAATATTATTAGATACTATAATTATTAAAAAGTAATTATTAGATTATAACTTTTTTACTTTACTCTTAGATAATATATTTTTAAACTTACTATACTAATATAAAGATATATTAAAGTTCCTTGTAGTAAATTATCTCTTATAAACTACTTTAATGTGAATCTTAGTAAAAGCTAGAGTATTAAACTTTTTTTAAATTTCTATAGTTTTATCTTTACTAGTAGAGCTTCTTTTATCTGTGAGAGTAAATTTAAGGTAGATATAATTATTTAGCTACTAGTTATATATATAATTATATAAGTAGGAGTTATCTAACTTACTTTATAAAGAGTTTTTATAAGTAGATTTATTATAAAATCTACTATTAGATTTATCTATAAAAGTTATATAAATACTACTAGATCTTCCTAAGTTACTAAAATATTAATTATAGACTAAAACTTTAAGTATTTTAGAGTACTATAAGATATTTAAAACTATAATCTTAAAGTGATCTTTTACCAGTATATTTTTAAGGATATAGTTAGCTTACTTTAGGGTGATATAGTATTTTACTACCTCTAGAAAATCTTATAAGATAAGAAAGCTCTAAGTCTCTGGAATATTAAGTAATATAGCTTTAAAGAGGATATTTTGGAATTTTCTTATCTAGGTGTTAAGATTATAGGATATCCTTATTTTTATAAGGATATTCCTATAGTCTCTTTATATTACTATAAGATAACTAGCTAAACTTAAAGTATAGTATTACTTTAGTATATAGATTAGAGATTAAATAGAGGTATTATTAGTAGTTAGAAGCTTTCACTTTATAGAGACTAAAATATCTATTATAACTATATTATTTATCTACTTAAAGAGTATATTATATACCTTCTCTTATTAGGAGCGTTTTAATTTATAGGACGTATATAATATAATATAGTTTATATAGAGCTTATAAAAGCCTGCGGATTCCTTATTTATAGTGAACTATACTGGTAGGCTTATAGAAATAGGTAGGTAAAAGCTTATTTATATGAAAAGCTATCTGTGGAGCAGTATTATCTGATATATAGGTTTATAGGTATATCTTATATAAGAAGTATCTTTTCTAAAGTAAAGAATATAGTTAAAACTAGAATATTAGATATCCTTCTTTTAGAGTAATATTTCTAAAATAATATTTATATAAAAATTCTTACTATAATAGATATTCTCTAAAACTAAGTTTATTTTCATTCTATTAAGATTATTTAAGATAGCTTTTAGTATATAATATTCTTTAACTAAAATTAAGAAGAATATAGTCTTACTTTCTATCTATATACTAACTAAAGAGATTCTATAGAAGCTAGGCTCCAGAAGATCTTTTTAGTTAATAAGATAGGTAGTATTATAGTTATCTATAACTATACTATTACTAAATAGGTAATATAAAGAGATAAAAATAGTAAAGATACTGAATAACTCTGAGGTTATATAGTAAGGCTCCTCCAGGAGGGAGAGGTTAATAATAATAACTACTATATTAGAAAGATACTATAGAGTCTGTTAAGATTAGTTATTCTAAATATAGCTTCTACTATAGCTACTATCTCTCTTCCCTCTATAGTTATTTCCTTATCTATAAGATAAAGAGCCTAAGGGAAGGTTAATAATAACTAAAACTTTCAGCTATCTAATATAAAATAACTTAATATAAATATTACTATAGTAGTTCTTACTGAGATAATTTTATATTAAAATCCTTTAAGTATCTATAATTAATCTACTATACTTATTTAAGCTTCCTTTTAAGGTAATTTTAAGCTAACTATAGTAGATAGAAAGCTAGATATAGTTTAATATATTATAGAAGTAGATAAAAAGTAACCCTACTTAACTTATAGTCTATAGAGTAAATATAGAGTTTTCAGCTAACTATCCTATAAAAATTATAAAGACTCCTTATTTATTATAGGAGTTCCCTAAGAGACTATTATAATAAATAATATTAGAGAAAATATCTTTATACTCTTAGAGGGAGAGGATTTTAATATTAGTATATTTATTTATAGTAATCTGATTAATCTAAATATTTACTTAATTTATAATAAATTAGGTTCCCACTATATTCAGAAGGTTTTCTACTACTAAAGTTTTACTAATCTTAGGGATATTATACTAAATAATATAAAAGTAGATATTACTCTAGGTAGTATATTAAGTAGATATATTATTTAAATTTTTTATCTGAATAAAATCTAGATTATATTTCTTTCTAATAGTAGTTAGAATATTAGAATCTAATAAAATAAGATAATATTTAAGGTTAATAATAAAGCTATAAAGTAAGGTATTATTTACTAGAAGCTATTTAGAGTAAGCTATCTAGAGGAAAGCTATATTAATAATGATATTAACTTATTACTTTATAGCTTTAAGATATTTCTTGATTTTTGTACTATTAGAGATTTTAGCTACTATAAGGTATAGATATATTAAATATTTATTATAAATATTAGGAGATTCTTTAGTTATTAGGGAAGTAGAAGTATTTAAGGATGAAGTTACTTAAGAGATTAGATATAAAATATTATCTTATATAAGTTTATCCTAAGATTATAATATAATATAAGTTACTTAGAGGGATTAGTTATAAATATTTTTATCTTAGATAAAATTCTTAAGAGAAATTAGATTCTCCTGAGAGTTAAACTTAGGAGAGTGAAGGTGTAAGAGTGTAGCTAAAAGCTTAGGTAAGGGAAGGGAAAGTAGTAAAAAGTAGGTCTCTATAGGTTGTAAGATTTTAACTTAGTGTGGCTAACTAGTGGTAGCTATAAGAAGGCTTTTATCCTATAGGAGGCCTAGTAGCCTCAGGCCTTATAGGTTATATAATCCTAGCTATTCCAGCTCTCTATATAGGCTATAGAGTATATATCCTTATAATTATCCCCCCCTTTAAAAACCTTAGGCCCTAAAGCCTATAAACACTATATAGCTACTTTTGATATATAACTTTACTAACTATTTAGTAGTAGCTTAGAGTGTGAAGATAAAATAACAGATAAATAATAGTTGAAATAATAGTTAAAGTAATAGTTAAAATAATAGTTTGAAATAATAGTTTAAATCAGCAGTTAAAATAAGAGACTTTAAGTAATTATAAGAAGAGATTAAAGCTATAGGTATATTAACTTACACTATTCCTATAGATATATTAACCTGGGAGGTTAATAACCCCTTAGTGAAGCCTCCCCGTGACTATATTAACCTATAATACTTTGGTATATTAACTGGATATCTTAAGGTAATTACTAGAGTGTCTGACTCCTTCAGTATATTAACTAGATATTTTAGGTAAATACTAGGGTATCTGACTCCTTCTCCCTAAGGTATCCTATAGTAGATTAAGTATGTGAGGCTTCCTGTAGCTAATTAAGCTACTAAGGTATAGATAGATATTTACTAGTTACTTTACTTTTAGAAAGAGGTTACTACTATTATACTCTAATAGTCTTCCAGTTTCAGGTTTAGTATAGTTTTAAGGTTTTTTTAATAGTAAACTTTCAGCAGCTAGATAGTTATAGTAAACTTTTATAAAGTAGCTAAGTTTCTAGTAGTATATATAGAACTTATTTTAGTAATAAGTAACTATTAAATAGTCTAACTTACTATAGACCTTATATATTTAAACCTTAAAGTGGAGCCTCTTAGCTGGAGTTAACTTATTAACTATTTTATAGTATATATATGCTAAGTTAGTAGTAGTATTATAGCTAGTAGCTTTTCTAATTATATTACTTAAAGTATCCTCATAAGACTATAACGTCTCCTAGAGGTATTTAGCTACTAAAGCTACAGTTTTCAGTAGCTAGTTATTAAACTTCTAGCGTTATAAATATCTCTATATTCTAGCCTTAAGGTAGTAGAAGAAAGTAAATATATAAGGTTAAGATATCTCTAATCTAACAGTTCCTAGGGACCTATAAATTACTAACTATTTAGTATAAAACTTCAGTGGGGATATTTAACTATTATACTGAAGTATATAAAATATACTATAGAAATATAGCTTTTATAAGGTAGAATTAGTTAACAAATAGTAAGTAAATACTATAAAGTTAGCTTATAAAGAGTTTAGCAAGATATAATAATAATTATACTATTAGATTTATAAATTATATAATAGTTTAATTATAACCTACTGAATCTTTTATACTTTTAAAGCTCCTAGCTGTAGAGTATAACTATCTTAGATTACTATTAGTTAATTCTTAATTTTATATAGAGTAGCTTCTTTATAAAGAAGGCTATAGAGGTAGCTAGGAGGTCTTAAGTAATCTTAATATTTAGAGGCTACAGATAGAATTAGTGATAATAATATTAAGCTTACTATAAGTATACTACTGGAGAGGTATTCTACTATAATCTCTATAAAAGAGAATTATTATTTAAGAAGGTATATAAATATTATTATAGTTACTATTACTATACTAGCAGCTATATTACTTAAGTTACTTATTTTAGCTACTTATATTAATATAGCTTATATAGAGGTTACTATATACTTGCTAGTTAAGAGTATATTTTCAGAAAGTATATTTTTAGAGGCTGTATTTTTAGATACTAAATTCTCAGATACTATAAGTATCTAGATTACTAGTATAATTATTCTTAATATAGTTGCTAATTGGTCGGTAGGTATTTATTATAAAGTTATTACTGAAACCCCAATTTTACCTCCTCAGAGAAGTAGAAATTAAAAAATTATAAGAATATAGCTAAAAATCTAGATAAGGGAAGGGAAAGTAGTAAAAAGTAGGTCTCTATAGGTTATAAGATTTTAACTTAATGTAGCTAACTAATAGTAGCTATAAGAAAGCTTTTATCCTATAGGAGGTCTAGTAGCCTCAGGCCTTATAGGTCATATAATCCTAGCTATCCCGGCTCTCTATACAGACTATAAGGTATATATCCTTACAGAAGGTTACTTAGATTAATATATTTCTAAATATTTTTTACTTTAGTATAGTATTTAAAAATATTATATTATTAAGGCTAGTTATAATAATAGTTAAGATAGATAGAGGTATTAAATCCTGATAGTATTATATAGGAAGATATTATAAGAATAATTAGATAATTAACTAGGACGAAGAGAGAAATAAGAAGAAAGTTTATAGATAATATAAGCTAACTAGATATAGCTTAAATAATAGATTTTAGAGAATATTTAAAGCTAGGTTTATAACTATAGTAAACTGTATCAGTAGGCTTATAGAGATAGGTAAATAAAAGCTTATTTATATAAAAAGCTATCTGTAAAGTAGTATTATCTAATATATAGGTTTATAGATATATTTTACGTAAGGAGTACTTTATATAAGTAGGCTATATAACTTAGGATAGTAACCTATAGGCCTGAAGCTATTATAATATTATTTAAAAGTATAGGAAGTATTAAAGATATTAGAAGTATTAGAGTATTAGGAGAAGTTAGATTATTATCTATATTAGTTAGAGATACTTATTAAATATTATCTTCTTTATCCTCTCTTAAAGTAATAGTTATTTTAGAAATTAGAGAGTTAATATAGATAAGGTTATATATCTGTAATTTAGTATAGTATACTTTAACTTATCTACTATTCTCCTTATAAAAGTAGGAGTTAAGTAAAAGGATTTTATTAACCTTACTTAGAGAGGAGAGTGATATAGAGAATACCTCTGGATTAATATATTTCTAGAGGTTTTTAATTTTAGCTTTAATTATAAAGGTAATATACTAAATAGGTAAGTTTCTGTAATTATTAAGTTTAATTAAGATAGTAGATTTTAATAAAGATATTATAGTGGAGGTAAATAAGTAATATAATAGTAGAAACCTTAATAGAGAGAAAGAAAGAACTAGAAGTAGATATATATAGATAATAGAGATATTTATATTATACTTAGAGGACTAAGGATATTAAAAGAGCTAGGCTTATAACTGTTACAAAAGAGTTACTAGATATATATATAATCTAAGAGAATAAAATAGCTTAATTCTTCTAAGTCTGAATATAATATAAGAGTCTTTATTTAAAGAGGGTAAAACTTGTGTGTTGGATGAATGTTAGGCTAACGGATTAATATTAGCATAGAGTATAGGGGGCGTATAGAGCACTATAGCTACGTAAGGCTACGTCACTATAGTGAAGTTTTCGCAACAGTCTTATTATTAAACTTAGAATTATTATAAATATATATCTAAAAGATAGATATAATAATAGTAATATAAGATATAATTACACAATATATGATATATTAATAATATATTAAAAACTAATAAGAGTAGAGGGAAATATAAATAAAATAAGAAATAAAGTTATAAGAAATAACTATTATTTAAGAAGGTATATAAATATTATTATAGTTACTATATTACTTACTTTAGTAGTAGCTATATTACTAACTTTAGCTACTTATATTAATATAGCTAATATAGAGGTTACTATATATTTACTAGAGGGTGTTATAAGGATATAACTAACTAATACTATATAGTATGTCTAGTAACCCACCAGCCAGATACTAGAAAGGTTTTAACTTAAAGAATCCTAAGTTAAATTCTTCAAGTAATAGTCTATACAGCAATATAGATCCTACCTATATATTAAAACTTTTCGTAATTAAAACCTTTAGTTACACTCTTGTCGTACAGTAAAAGTGGAACCACAGTTACTGGTTGGTAACTGTGGGCTATAAGGCCTTACAACATACCCCCCCAGGTTACAGACTTTCGTAGAATGTCACCTGATCTCATGCTAGTACGTTCAACTACCTGGATATATCTGTTAAAGGCGGAAAACTGTCGCCTATAGGGGTTAAACCTATAGTGTATACAGGTAACTAAAGTAGCACCAATAATATAACTAACTAAAGTATAATATAGTAGCGGTAAAGCTGGGCTTATAACTGTCGTATAGTAAAAGTGGAACCATAGTTACTAGTTAGTAACTATAAGCTATAAAGCCTTACGATAACTCTTATAATTCTATTACTTCTACTTATTTTTAAGTAACCAGTATAGGTAAGAATATTAGGTAATAATTAGTAATATAAAAAGTATACAGCCTACAGATATATAGCTAATATAAATCTTAATAAACTTCAGTAATTAACGCTTAACCTAGTAGATATATATAGTAAAACTGCTAGTATTATATTACACTATTATAGAAAGTTAGATAATAATAGCAGATAAGTATTTACTTCTAAGGAGAGTATTTTCTATAAAAAAGAAATTCTATATCCTCCTCTAAATAAATTAGGATCTACTATTAATATAAGTTCTTACTAATAGCTTACTAAAAATAAACTAGAGGTAAATTTACTAAATAACCTTATATAGAATATAACTTAAAATATAGAGTATATATCTTCTAAATCCAGAAGAGGAGATATATTCTCTTTAATCTTAACCTGAAGAATTAAGTAGTTACTATATATTTAGTAATTCACCCCTATACTTAATAAATAATCCTAATTTTCATTCCCACTAAAGCTAAACCTTACAGATATAATAGATAAGATACTTAATATTATATAGTTACAGATAGCTATATATTAGAAATAAATATAAAAGAAGTAGAAGATCTAGAAAGGTTAAATTACTACACTTATATAATAACTTACTAAATACTTATTACTATCTAAACTACCTAAGAATTAGGAAAAAATACCCTTATATAACTGCAAAATAATAGGGGAGAGATTTACAGTTAAATACGTTAATAACTAAATTATAACTATTAAGAATAGCTATCAATTCAGCTAGGCAGTATTATAAACCAGCAGATCTAATAGGCACTTATAAAACTTACACTATATCTTCAGACAGAATAGTAAGGCTATAACGTAGGCCTGGGGGATAAGCTAATATAGACTAACTTTATTATATTTATTTACTAATAATATATTAACTTCGAAATATAGAAGTAACTATACTAATAGAAACTTAAAGAAATATAATAAGGCAAGTAATAGTTACTAATATAATATTATACTAAGTAATTAATATTCCACTAAAATCTAAATACCCTATAATTTAGGTAAAGTAAAGGGGAAATCTTTATTTTCTTTTATAGATAATATTCCAGCTTAAAGAGAAAGATAGAAAAACTTAAATTTTCCCTCCTAAAAGCTTAAGAAGTTATAATAGAGGCAGAAAGACTATAGAAGCTTAGATAATAATATAGTAGTAAGTTAATAAAAGATAGAGAATATAAGTAATCCTATTTAGGTATATAAGTATTTTAATTAGCTTCAACCTTAAAGATATTAGGGAAAACTACTCCCTCCATACCTTTAATATCTAGTAGATACTATTTTAATACTAATAGTTTAAGAAATACTATATTAATTCTAACGTAAAGAATCTTATATACTTCAGCTATACTATAAACTCCAGAAGCCTATTTTATATATAGTAAAATAGAGTATAAAGCTATATGATACCGTAGTAATATAGAAGCTAACTTAATACTACTAGCTACCTAAAAGTAGATTATATTAAAATTCTAGATATTAATATAAACTACTAATACTAACTTCTATATAGAAAATAACTAGGGAAATAAGTAAGTATAGAAATATAACTAATAGTTCCCACGCTAACTAAGAAGTTAATTCCTATTAGAAAGATAGCTAAAACCTTAATAACTATTTTCTAAGAAATAGAGAAATAAAAGAAAATAGTAAATATAAACTTATATTTATAAATAAATTTTATTAGTAAACAGCTAGCTAAAATACTATATCTAACAACAGCTAATACAAAGGCATAAATATTAAAAGAATTTAATAAATTAATATTAGCCTTAGGGAAAGCCTATTAGTTACCCTTCTTTCTTATAAACTTAAAAAAACACCTCCGGAAGATATACTAACTATTTACTAAAACTTACCAGCCTAAAGGTTACTTAAACCTTCTGCTAGGCTAATATTTTACAAGTTAGGAGGAAATTATAGTTAATATCTATATAAATATATAATATTATAAATATATATTTATTACTAAACTAGAGGTATTTACCTAAGAAATTATTGAGAATAATAGAATTATTTATATATTTTATATTAGTAAAGTAGAAAACAACTTAGAATACTATATTAAGATATTTAGGAGATTAAATTAGATTATAGTAAATCTAAATATCCTTAAGAAACTACTAAGTAAGTAGAAAGTATTTAATAAAGTGGTAGTAAAAACTATTTTAGTACTTAAGGATACTAAATACTTTATTAATCTGAAAAGAGGTAAGAAACTATTATATAGCCTTATTACCCCCTAAGGAAGTAATAACTTAAAGAATTAAAAGTATATATTATAGAGAATCTAGCAAATAGTTATATATAAGTATTAATAAGTCAAGTGGATATATTTATCTTATTTATATTAAAGAAGAATAATTCCCTATATTTATATATTAACTATAGGGAATTTAATAAGGTTATAATTAAGAACTAATATCTACTACCTTTTATTAGTAGACTTCTAAATAAACTTTATAAAGTAATATAGATTTTAAAGATTAACCTTAAGAATACCTACTAGTATATTAAAATTAAACTGAAGGATTATTAGAAGATAGTATTTAAAATAAGATATAGTTATTATAAATACATAATTATATTATTTAGTTTTATAAATATATCTCGAATATTATAGATATATATTAACTATATATTTACTTAACTAATTAATATCTATTATATAATATATATAAATAATATTATAGTTTATATAACTGAAACTAAGGAGAATTATATTAATATTCTATTATAAGTTCTTACTAGATTATATAAAGTATATCTTTTTATAAAACTCTCTAAATATAAGTTTTATATAAAGGAAATTAGTTTCCTAAACTATATTATAATCTAGATAGATATTAAGATAAACTTAGCTAGAATATAAGTAATTACTAAGGAAAAGCTACTAGAGATATTAAAGAAACTCTAAATATTTCTAAACTTCTGTAACTTTTACTATAAATATATTACTAAATACTTCAGAATAATAATATTACTTACTATACTTCTAAAGAGAAATATAGAGAAGAAGATATTTTTATAGCTTAAAGATATATAAGTAGTATTTATAATATTTGTTACGGGTTATGTTTGGATATCCAGCCAGGGCTGTGCCCAGGCATCCGAAGCCAACCCCCTCGCCCGGGTGGGGCCCCAGTGGGCCCCTTATGGCACCATATATGCAGACTTTTCCATGCACCTGTGAAGGTTTCTCTTTTACTCCTTAGTTCTAAATAAACAGTATTTTGCGTCACCTTCCAGTTAAATAAGCTTAGGTCCAGCCTTTTATATATTTAGAACTCAGTTTTATTCACTATATAGATAATACTAAGTAGAATATAGCTTCCTACTAGTTAAGTATATAATCTAGTTAAGTGTAGCTCCTAGGATATAATACTATATAATAGGTAATTAATATGAAGAATAATAGAGGATACTAGAGCCTCTTAGGATACCCCTACAGATAGTAACTCTATAAGTAAACTACTTTAGTAGTAATTATAATATATTTTAAGTCCTCTCTACTAGAGAATTAATAAATTTTCATATAAGTTAGTAAAATAAGATACTATAGTAGGTAGTAACCTCTAAGTGGCTACTATAATAAATACCTCTAGTCTATATTAGGATACTCTAGTAACCTCCGGAATAATATCTATTAGGATAACAGCCTTTAGGGTAGATAATACTACTATACTCCTATTAGTAGCTAACTACTAGAGGAAGCTTCTTCCCCTACCCCTAAAGTTTTTAGGTAAGCAGAAAGAATACTCAATATTAACCTAATAGATAAAAGCTAAGCTTAAGATTAATTACTACTTCTTTAATAGTAATTAGGAATATTAGTATCTAATTTACTTCTATTTAGACTCTAGTTTTTAGTAAGTAGTTAAAACTTTCTATATAGTAGGAAAGCTAGAGAACTCTTATAATCTAAATAATTTTATAGGTTATCTAGATAAAACTTACCTAAACCCTAATAGTTAGCCCTATATTATTACCTAGTTATAAAGCTTCAGATAGAAGGAAAATAAATACTTAACTACTTTTCTATCTTAATTTAAAAAGATTCTGGCTAATACTGGAGGGTATATATAGCTAGATATAGTCTAGATCTCCCTACTGGAGGCTACTTTATTCCCCTACTTTAAGAAGTTACTTATTATAGTTAACTTTCCTATAGAGTATAAATTTTAGTTATCTAAAGTTTAAAATATAGTTTAGAAGCTTAAATATATAAAGAGGATATTAGTATACTACTAACTACCCTACTGGAGACCTGCCGCCTGTAATATAGAGAGTAATATTATAATAACTAAAGTAGTTAAGAAATAATAATAATATTAAAGTTTTAGTAGCTCCTCCTCTACTCCTAAGGAACACTCTAGAGACTACTAGAATATCTACTGATATTTTAAATATAGTAAGAAAAACTATATCTATAAGAACTATAGATCCTGAGAGTATAAGAAAACTAATATAAAAATTATAAAGATTATAGCTACTCTAGATTATGCTAGAGATAACTAGAGGGATAATATTATTCCACTTAGTAATAGTGAGGATTCAGGAAAAAAGTAACTCTAGAGTGAAGTTAGACTCTAAAGCTAACTGAAATAGAAGTAATAAAATAAGGAAAATAACAGGAAAAGGAATAAGTAAGTAACTAGTAGTTAGTTACTATTTAGGTTAGAATTAATAGAAGTTACTCTATTAATATACTTATTAATATAGACTGTAACGTTTATACTATTATTAATATTTCCCTTATAAAGAAGTTTTACTTTCTGCTAGTTAATAAGTTAAAAAGATAGATAAAGAGATATACTACTAGGCTGTTACCTAATGATACCTAGGGGGTAGCTATCCTAACTTTAGAAGTTAGTAGCTATATATAGAAAATCTATATCTATATTATAGAGGGTTTATAGCTACTTTTATATCTTAAGTAACTATAGATAGAGGATAATTATATTATATATAATACTGGAGCCTAATAGATAATATATAAGAAAGGTAGTATAATAGTATATTTAGAATATTAAGATAAGCTGATATAACTTAAAGAGATCTAGTTAGCTTAGCTATTTAATACTAATTTATTTATATTTATCTATTAGTATACTATATAGTATACTAGTGAGATATTAAATTCCTACTAAATTATATCTATTAGTTTAGTGGATATTAAGAAAATATTAACCCTAAAGGTGGAAGTAAACCTAAGGGATTATATTCTTATAAATATCTTAAAGGAATTCCTAAATCTTTTTTATTTAGATTTAGTATATTAGCTACTTTCTAGCTAACTAGGAATAAACTATTATATCCTATTAATTTCTAATAAGAAAGGATAAAAATTAGACTTCTTATAGGGACCCCTCTATAGTATATTATAGGAGGAGCTTCTAATTTTAAGAAGATTCTAGAGAATTTACTTAATAAAGAATTTATTAAGGTAAGTAGCTTCTCTATTAATACCCCAGTCTTTTTTATAAGAAAGTTAGGTAGAGGAATATACTTCTATATAGATTATAGAGCTTTTAACGTTATTATAAAGAAGGATTATTACTTCCTCCTTCTAATATTAGAAATCCTCTAGAGGATTATTACTACCTACTAGTATATTAAGCTTAATATTATTACTGTATTCTATAAGATTAGAATTAATAAAGTAAATCAAGAGAAAATAGCTTTTTTGGATATATTATAGTTTCTTTGAATAGGTAGTATGCTCTTTTAAACTTATTAATACCTCTACTATATTTTAATAGTATATTAATAGCTGCCTGTAATAGTTTCTAGATAATTTTATTATAGTATATATTAATAATATTCTTATTTATATTAGTAGCTTACAAAAGGAATATAAGGAGAAAGTTTACTAAGTATTTAGCTACCTTACTGATATAAGCTTTAAGTTAGATCCTAAGAAGTATAAATTCTTAGTTATTATAGTTAAGTATATTAGGTATATTATAATAGCTAGAAAGGATCTCTTTTATAATCTTAAGAAATTAGAAGTTATTACTAACTAGCTCCCCCCTAGTTTACTGAAGAATATCTATAGTTTCTTTAGGTTTATAAATTACTATAAAGTTTTTATATCTTAGTATAGCGTTATTATAGAGCTTTTAAACTACCTAATTTAGAAGTTAGTTTCCTTTAACTAGAGACTAGAGTAGTAAGAGGTTTTCCTTATACTGAAATAACTTTTTACTATAAAACTAGTTCTGTGGATATTTAATTCTAATATTCTAATAATAGTGGAGATAGACTATTCTAAGTATACCCTGGGAGGTATATTAACTTAAGCTGATAAGGCTAGAGTAAAGTATCTAGTAGTTTTCTATTCTTAATACCTAACCTCTATAGAGTTTAATTACCTAATTTATAATAAGGAACTTCTTATAGTATTAAAATATTTATAAATATAGAGAGTGAAGCTGTAAAGTACTAGGAAGTTTAAAATTCTTACTAATTATAAGGATTTTAAGTATTTTATAAAGAAATAATAGCTTATAGAGAGGTAAAGCTAGTAAGTAGAGAAGTTATCTCAGTATAATTTTTATTTTAAGTACTAACTAAGTATCTAAATAGTAGCTTTTAATATTCTCTCTTAGAGGGAATAGGATATCCCTAAAGAGTAAGATAATAAGAAGTAATAAAGATAAGTAATATAGATTATTCTAGATACTACTATCCCCATGGAGCTCTAAGTAGAGTATATAGATATTATTAATACTTAGGTTTTTAAAGAAAGATTAGATCTATAAGAGATATAAAATTATACTATTAAGAGAAATTCTTTATACTAATAGATTTTTATAGTAATTTAGTAGGGGGAGTATAGTTTTCTTTCTAATTTTTATATTAAAATCTAGATTACTAAGTATATTATTAATATGCTAGGATAGCTTACTTTTAGAGAGAGGTTTTAAATATTAGGTAGTAAAGAGAGTAATAGTCTCCTTAATAAGTTTAGAATTAGGTTAGTATAGAAGTTATATAACTCCTCTTCTGTGGGGTATTTAGAGTGTAATAATATACTAGAGATTATAAGCTAATAGTTCTACTAGTCTGGATAATTATAAAGTATCTACTAATTTATATATAACTGTAATATATATAGGGGTATTTATATCTAGAGGTAGATTAAGAAGGGATTCCTGAAACTCTTACTAGTATCTAACTAGTTATATTCTGATCTATTAATAGATTTTATTACTAACTTACTCCCTATAAAAAGATAAGGTAGCTGTTACTTCTAGGTTATTATTAATCAACTAAGTAAGATCTCTATATTAGAGGAGATAGATATAATAGAGGTGGAAGTATATACTTAGTAGTTTTTTAGTTACTACTATAAGTTTTATAGAATATTATACTTTATTGTGAGTAATAGAGAGTCTAATTAGGTAAGTTACTTCTGGAAGGAGTTCTGTAGGTTAATAAGTGTTATATATCTGTTAAGTATTAATTACTACCTGTAGACTAATAGAATTATAGAATAATATAACTAGGAGATCTAAGTAGTTTTAAGGGTATTTAACTACTAGTTTCAAGATAACTAGGGTAACTTACTATTTATTATATAGTTAGTTTTTTATAACTAATAATATAGTATAATAGAGACTATACTTTTCTTTATAGATTATAGATATTATATTAACTTTATTTTAGTTACTAAGGAGCATATAGAACTACCTAGTAGTAGTGAGGCTGCAGCTTACTAGCTAGTTAAGAGAATATAGTTAGTAATAATATATATTTATATAGAGATAGTTACTATCTAGTAGAGGTTAGAAACTCAGGCGAATAGAATCTAGTTCCCTACAGATTAATATTAAGTTAGTAATAAGGTATAGTTATATATATCTAACTATAAGTTACTAAGGCTGAGCTGAAAGCTAGCCTAACTACACTATAAATATATAATAGTGAAGATCCTCTTACTATATATTATAAAGCTAGATACTTTAGGATCTATTTACTTACAGTTCTATATAGATTTACTCTGGAGAGCTGTTACTAATCCACTACCTAGGCAGGTTATAGTTAATAGCTAGCTACTACTAGTAGTAGATAATAACGGGGAGGTTAAATAGCTAGTTAAAAATATTCTAGCTGCGAGGATATACTAAGTAGGAAGAGGATATTAATAAGAAGTTCTTATTAAATAGGAAGAATATATAAACCTTATATAGAAGCCTATTAACGCTATTATAGATATAGTAGCCCTAGAGTAGTATAAGGTAATATATAGGCTAATTATAGATAATAATAGAGATCCAGCCTATAGCCTCTAGCTGGGCAGCAGCTAGGGAGGAGGGAGGTAATATTATAAACTATATCTAGATATCCAGCTAGAGCTGTGCCTAAGTATCCGAAGCTAACCTCCTCGCCTGGGTGGGGCCCCAGTAGGCCCCTTATAGTATTATATATACAGACTTTTCTACGTACTTATAAAAGCTTCTCTTTTACTCCTTAGTTCTAAATAAACAGTATTTTACGCCACCTTCCAGTTAAATAAGCCTAGGTCTAGCCCTTCACAATATTATAAAATACCTTTTATTTAGTATTTATTTTCTAATACTAAAATTCTCTTTCAGAAATCAAAATTAAAATAAATATATTATAAAAAGCTATTTTAGATATTCTATTATAATTAGTAGAGAGTTAATAATAGTTTATTACTTACTATTTAAAGAATCTTAGTAAAATATAATAAAGATAGAAAATAGAGTAGCAGAAACTACTTACTATTATTAAAAACTTAAACTACTAAGAATACTACTTTATAAGTTTCTCTAAAACGTTTATAGTTTTTATAAACTACCAGACGCTAACGGAAGTTATTATAACCTCAATATAAAACCTTTAGGAAAAACTTACCTACTGAATTTATAAGCTTTCAGTATTGAATTTTAATTTAAAATATCAACCTAAGGTAATAAACCTAGCGGATAAATTATCTAGATAGCTTAACTATATAAAGGGAAAGGTGGAATACTATAATATACTGCTAATCTTTCTGAATAAACTTTAACTTATAAAGCTACTATTAGTAAATATCTATAAAGTAATTATAAACACTTAAGGAAACTTAAAGTTAGTAAAAGTCTTCACCTAAATAATATAAAAGTGGAAAGAATACCTTAGTAAGAAAGTTAGCCCTAAAGGCAGAAGATACTTAATCTTCTAAAAGTAAAATCTTTATTAAAATACTAAATATATAGTAATAATTATAGCTATAATTACCTATAGCTAGAATAAGCATAAAAAAATAGAAAATATCTGATAAATATCAGACAGCAGAAATAACTTAATAAAAACTGAAATTACTATTCTAATATAATATATTCTATATTCAGTAATAAGAAAGCTTATAAAAAAACAAAATAGTATACTTCCTAAAAGTATCTAAGAACCTAAAATAATTTATAAAAAGACTATAGACCTATAATAAGAATTACTAAATATATGTTATAGTTATATGTAGGTAATATCTGGGAGAATAAGGACATCTCTTTTCTATAGAATCTTAGAGAGATAGTCTCTCTTTATATAGATATTCTCTAAGGAATTATAGGGATTAGTCCTAAGTAATACTTCAGAATATCCAGGGGGTTTCTATATATGTTTTATAGGGATTATATATAGAAATCCAGATAATGTTTTAGATTATAGTTCCCTTAAATTATAGGGAATATAAGGGGATTTCTTAGAAACTTTAATAGCTGAAGTTACTTAAGTTAATCTAAATAATAATATTCTGGATATTTCCTCTAAATAGTAATATATTCCTTACTATTAAGATCCTGAGGTATCTATATATAATAATTACTAACTTTAAAAGATAATTAACTTAAGAATCTCTCTAGACTACTTAGTTAAGTAAATAAGGAATAAGTAAGCTCTAAAGAATTTTGAGCATTCTATAGTATAAAATAACTAGGGAATTCTAAAGAAAGAATATAAATTTCTATAAAATAAATAACTAAAAAACATATAAAGTAAAACTAATATAAGTAGGATCTCTATAAATCTAAGTTTATTCTATTTAGTTAATAGGGGGATCTTCCTCCTTAATCTTATTAGATTCTTCCTTATCTTCCTTTAGTTAGTTTTTATTATCTTAAATAGTAATTATAATTTCTAGTTTTATTTATCTAATTAAACTTTAGTATTATTCTTATTATTTATAATCTATATTATAGAAATTAGCTACTTTATCTAGAGTCTGGGTTTTATTATATTAAATATCTATATCTTCCTTAGTAGCTAGTAGTATATACTAGAGACTGTGAATATTAATATAAAGAATAATTTTAGCTATTTCTATATAGATATTAAAGTGATTAATTTTATTATAACTAACTATCTAATCTAACTTTTAGTTAGTATCCAGAATATCTCCTCCTAAGGTTTAGTAGAATTATATTTATTTCTAAAAATTACTATTAATATTAAGTATCTTAAATATAAAATCTAAATAGATAAATTTAATTAGATTTATCTCTAGGAAGTATTACTAGATAAAATTAGTTAAAGTTATAGCTATAAGGGATTTAATAGGAATTAGGAGGATATTCTACTATAAGTTTATATTCTTACTTCTAATCTAAATAATAAGAAGCTTAAAAATATTAATATAAGTAGTAATAGAGGAAATAATAGCTTTATAAAATAGTAAGTTATAATTAATCTAGGGATATATTGAGTAAATATATTTAGGAATTATAGGAGAGTTTTTAAGAGGACTACTAGATTTAGCGGAAACTGTAAAAAAATGGTAATAAGTTGTAAGTATAGATTAATTAGTAGTTTTAAGTCTCTTAGAGGATCTATTAGAGGATAGGTTAGTTTATTACTTATAAATATACTTACTAGTAGTTATAGTTAGTATAGATTCTATAGTAAATATCTTAAATATATTCTAAATTATAGAAATTATATCTAGTTATTTATAGAAAAAGTTAGAAATATTATTTATAGTTATTTCAGCTGAAATCTAACTATTATAATATTAAGTAATTACTATTTCTATAAGCTTAAGGTTTTCTATAAGTTTTACTTACTTCTTCTGGGAATTAGTTATATTTTATATTTAGTAGTAATAGGGAGGAGAAAGAAGAGAGATAGTAGAGGTATAGGAATATTATATTTATAGAGTAAATTAGAATATAGTTTTCTATAGGATAGCTACAAAATTAGCCTATAATTCCTTAGTAGGAATATTAGTATATTACCTTTAATTATTCTAAATTTTAGGTTATTCTATTATATTAGTTTAGATAGTTATAATATTTATATTAGTAAGGATATAGCTAGATAAGAGACTAGAAGCTAGGGATACTGGATTCTATAATTTTTTAAAGGTAAGTTAGTTTTTACAGTATAGTTAGGTAAGTATAGCTAGAGTTATATAGATAAGTAGCTATAGATTGTCCCTAAATATATATTAAGTAATAACTAGATTATTAGTAAAGCTGAAGGAGATATTAGTAATAAAAATTATTTAGCTCTAGATATTTTTATAGGGATTTACTAATCTTTATTTACTAAGTTACTTATAGAAATCTTTAATCTTATTAGAGAGTATCTCTATAAATACTATAAAGTTCTTATTTACTAACTTAAGTTAATAGATTAATTCTATTTTATTTCTATAGATAGTAACTATTTAGAGATATCTCTTAAATATAAGGATATAGATATTATTTTTCTTAGTTAGAGGGATATAGAATAGCTTATTATATATATTATCTCTTAATTAGGTATAGTAAGTTAAGTTAGAAATAAAATACTAATATAATATCTTAATAAATAGAGAGTTTCCTATAGGAAAATATTAAGTTTTTATTAAGAATCTTAGAGAAGCTAGGAAAATATAGGGATTTTAGGAGTTCTTAGAGGAATAAATAGTATAGGAAAGTTTAGTGAATATAAGGAGATTAATAGGATTATTTCTAATAGGATTTAGAGGTAATATAAGGTATTTCTTATCTATTAGTAGAAACTAAATAGTATTTCTTAAAGAAAGAATAATTATCTTATTATTTAGAGGAGAGATTTTAAATTTCAAAGTTTTTAATTCCCCTATAGAAAATTAGTAACCTATAGGAGGTATATCTACTAATAAGATTTTTATACTTCAGGATTCTAAATAGTTCCTTTAGAAAGAGATTATTAAATATAGTAATCTTAGTAGTTTCTTCCTTCTGGAAATTCTAAGTTTTATATAGTTACAATTTATATTCCTTATAAGTAAAGTTAGTTTTAGGTTTCCTAGAGATTCCTTTATATTTTTTATTATTTAGTTCTCCTAGTTCTGAAATTTAATATTATATTATTAATAGTTTCTTAGTCTATTTAATTTCTTTTTTTTTTAGTCTTTCTCCTCTTCACTTTATTTAAAATTAGCTATAAGTTCTAGAGTAACTATAGTATCTATATTTATTTATATATTATAGATATTAGGTTAGTCTTTCTATTTAATAAGATATTGTACTTAGGGTTTTCTTTATTTTTTATATACTACTTTTCTCTTTATAATTTATTCTACTTTATAGTATTAGTAGATATCTTAGTATTCTTTTCTATAGCTATCTATTTTCTCTATAAGTTTCTCAGTATTATTAGTCTGATAAAAGGGATTCTTATTAGAATCTACTATTAGGTTAAAATAGGTAATTAATATTACTAAATAGATATTTATTATTAGAGGAAGATCTAGTTAATATACTAATTTCCCTACCTTTTCTAGAATATTTATAGAATTTATTATAAGAGAAATAATTTTAGCTAGTAAGTTACTAAATAGGTAATATTTTTTATCTAGCTGCAGATATATAAATTCTTCAGGAGAGAAAGTGTATAGTTAATATTTGCAGTTAAATACTTCTTTTATAAGTATCTATATCCTTATAATTAAAAAAGATACTTCCCCCTGAAAAATATCCTAAAAAGTAGCTAGAGTAGCTAAAGCTACTAAATCAACTAGAGAGTTAAATTTAATATTATATAGAATTCTATTAGGATATTTCTCTGTAAGATTAGATTGATTATTATTAAGACTAAACTAGAAAGTTACTATATAGTCTAACTATTAGGTATCTAGATAATTTATTCTAAATATATAGATAGTTATTTTAATAGTCTGGTTTTTATATTCAGAAAGGCTATTAGTCTATTGATAATATAATATAGATAATTAAAACTTTATATTTATTATTTTCTATAGTTATATCTAGAAATCCGAGAGGAACTTAAGATTATAATCTATAATAATTACCTATAGGATCCCCTAGTTTCTAAAGTTCAGTATCTAAAATACAATTACTACCTAATTCTATATTATATAGATAATATACTTAGGAAGAAGTAGGGAAGTTTTAGAGAATTTATTACTAACTATTAAAAGTAAGTTAAATAAGGAAAAATTAGGAAGCTTCTAGAGAGTATTAGCTATTAAAATATCTAGTAAACTAGTTATAAAATCTATAATAATAGTATAGAATAATATTAGTGGGGAGAGGATTAGCTGGAGCTTACTAATTAGTTTATATTTATTTTTAAGGAGGAACTTATATATAGAATAGAATTAGCTATATATCTGGATATATTTAATAAGTTAGGAAATATAGTATTTAGAAGATAGATTATATTATATATAAGTATCCCCTTAGTGGAAGTTATCCTTATAAGAAACTTAAATAAAATTCTTCACTATAATTTTAGAAATATAGAGTTAGTATTAACTAGAGAATTTAATATAGTAAAAGAAGTAGTCTATAATCTTAAATAGGAGTCTGAAGTTATTATTATATACTAAAAGCTAGTAGTAAATTAAAGTAAATCTACAGTCTATTAGGTAGGTAGCTATAATAGAGAACTAGAAGTTTAGTAATAATCTAATTTCAATAATATAGTAAATAGTCTAGTTATTCTATATCTTATCTAGCTTCTTATTATCTTTAAGTAAAATATAGTCTATTTATATATAGGAATATATATTAGGGATAATATTAGAAACCTTAGGAATATAATAATATTCTAATTAAAATTAAGATAAATATTTAGCTGTTAGTATTAGCTAGAGATTATTCTATTTACTATTAGTTATAAATAATATTATTTATATTATCATTTCTAGAGTAGATATATAATCTATTAATATAATTAATAGGATTTTATAGAATAATTAGATAAAGATCTTAGTTTTATAAACTATCTAGGTGAGATAGGTAACCTCTAGTTCTATTAGTTAGTATTATATCTCTATACTGAATAAGATCCTACTAATATAGAAAATTAGCTAGATTACTATAGAGAGAATATATTTATCTAAAGTTTAGTTTTATTCCTTATTTTTAATATAGAAGAGTATTACTCTAAAGTTATATTTATAGAATATATTAATCTATAAGAATAGAGTATACTTTAGGTTATAGTAGATAAGGGAAGTATTTTAATAGAATACTGAGTGAATATCCTTAAAACTAGTAAGTTTCTTAGTAGTTAGTTTAAATATTATCTTAGCTGAGTAGTTTTTCCGCTTAGTATTTATTACTATATTCTAGTTTCTAGCTAGTATTAGTAGTATTATTTTACAGTCTTATAGTAGTTTAATTCTAGAGGTATACTAAAAAATAAGATACTATATATAGTCTATAGTTTTAATCTACTATTTAAAAGCTACTAGAATATTAGGAAAAGTTATATTATATAGATTTTAAGTATACTTTTTAGTGTTAGATAGTCTGAAAGTATCCACCTGGAATCTAAGGAGTTTTATAGATAAGAAGCTAATAAAGTATTTATCTTCTAATAACTTAAGGTTATACTTATTAAATAGCTTAAGAATAGATTAAAGATATTTATAATATTCCTCCTCTATAATAGAGGTAACTATAATATTATTAATAAATTCCTAGGTAAAATCTTTATATAACTAGAGGATCTTATCTATAAAATACTGGGTATATATGGGGGAATTATAGAAGCTTATTAAAGCTACTGTAAGTTTCTCTTACTTATAGTAGCTAATAATAGTTAGGTGTTTTTAGTATTCTTTAATAATTAGTATTTAATAGAAATATTACTAAATATTAATAATTATAATAAATTTTTTACTGTAGAGTTTATAAATTACTTCAGATTAGAAGGATATTAAGTATATATTCAGTATAGTAACCTAGTTCATAGTATAAAAGTTAACTACTATCCTACCTTTTTATTTACTATTAACTATTCGCTAAACTATAAATATAGAGGCTCTAAAGGCTGTATAGAACTTAACTTACTTAAACTACCCTCATAAATATATACTATCTAGTTTCTTATCTAGAAACTTCTAATCTTTAATATTTATAGAATAAGGTTACTAAGCTATCCTTTTTTCATAATAATTATCTACTAAGAGAATAGTAATTTTTTTATTTTTAGATATATTTAAATGTTTTTCAGGAGTTTATAATACTGGAAACTTCTCTATAATTTATAATATCTTCTATGTAAAATAATAAGAGTAGTTAAAAATTATAATATCCTGGGGGGTAATAATAGTATTTTTAGCTAAATTAAACTTAATATTAAGTTTATAATTCTTCTCTATATAATTACTATAAAGGTTTAGAGTATTAGTGAGATTAGAATCTAGATTAGATCTTTTCATAGAGAGTATATTGTTATTTATATTAAATACGTAAGTTATTATTCCCTACCAGGATTCTACTGAGATATACTCTATTTTTCTATTCCTCTGGATCTTTATAGTTTTATAAATATTATTATATAATATAACTATAGGGAATTAACTTATAATAATATCTATTATACTATTATAACTAGGTCTAAATATAAGTATATTAGTTTTAAACTTTTAGTAGTGTAAACTAATATATAAGTTATAGCTTTTAGGGGAATATTTAAGTTTTTTTCTATATAAGCTGGATACTTAACTAGGAATTACTTAGTATAGATCCTGACTGGAACTTCTAGTTTTCTGTAGAAGTCTATCTTAATAATCCTCTTAGTATTTAGTATATTAATACTATTAGGTATATTAAATTTCTACCTAAGAAGAATACCTACTTAGAGCTTGGAAATAATCTATATCCTAATGTGAAAAGTTATACCTTAGTGAAATACTTTCCTAATTCCTCTGTAAAATAAGGTAAATATAACCTAACTAGTAGCCTAGATATTTCCTACTTCCGAAAAAGTAGTAGTTATAAATATATCTAAATAATATCTAGATATATATTTCAGGATATCCTAGTAGATAAGATATTATATAGCCTCTATATCTATATATACCTCAAGAGGTTATCTTATAGCTAATAGTTAAATCTTAATTTAGATATATATATTTTTATATAGTATAGTATTAAATATTACTTCAGAATTAAGTTTATTCTAGAGGAAACTAGCTTTTCAGAATATAGAGATTATTTCTTAATATTTAGTACAATATAATTATTTTTCCTTATAGGTTAAGTTTATAGGAGAATAATATATTTAATATATAGAGGCTATAAAATAATTATCTTTATATTCTAATAGTTTTTAATAATTACTAGGAATATCTAGATTATAGATAAAATTAGCTTCTATTTTATATAGAACTTTAATTAGTAAAGAGTAGTTATTATCTAATATTTTTTTATAATTATTATTAGTAGTATAGATAATATATATTTCCTAATTATTTTTCTATATAATTTTATCTATAATATAAGTATATTTTCTATCTAGACTAGAGATTTATATATTAATAAAGTTATATTAATATTTAAAGTTTATATAATCTTTCTTATATTAGAAATATTATATTTATCTTCTCTATTAGTTTTAGCCTCTATAGGGGAGAGAGTTAGTTTTTCTAGATAATATATTTAAATTATAGCTAACTGAGGGGAATTTAAAGTTATTTTAGTTATTTCTTTTAGGAAATATATTACTTCCTTACAGATATATTAAGGTTATACTAGTTATCTAAATATTAGATCCTACTAGAATTGTATAGTCTAAATATTTTAGAATTAGATATTATTTCCTTTTAGGTTTATTAGATAGTTAGTCTAACTTCTTAATATTTTTTAGTTTAGGAGATTCAGATTTCTAAAGAAGCTAAATTAAGTAGGTTTCTAGTAAGTTATATTTTTCTAACCTCCCACTTTAATATTTTATATCTATCTATCTAAGAGATCTACTAGAGAGGAAACTGATTATTTATAGTTAATATTCCAATCTAGATATAGTAGATTAATAACTAAATTAATATTTAGTTTATTATAGATAAATATTACTATCTTAATATTATTATATTATATTTATTTAGCTATTCTTACTATTATTATAGTAAACTATTATATATTTTTATTACTTTAGATATTATCTATAGTGAATCTTATCTTATCTAGTTTATATTTTACTACTTATTATAATATTCTGAAATATTTTACTAGTAAATTATACTAATAGTTAATATTTAGATATAAATATTAGAGCTATTTTTGCTGTTTCTTGGTTAAATCTTCAGAATACTAATTAAAAGTAGCTAGGTGAAAGTATTTATAGAGTTTAGTAGTAGCAGCGTTTTAGTATATTATAGATCTTTTAGTATATATATAGATAATATTAATAAATTAGAAGATATTTATATAGACTATTTTAGTTCTTTCTATATAGAGTTCTTAAGAAACTTCCCGCTTACTAGATAGGTTAAAATATCCAATATTATCTAGTTTAAACCTAAAGTCTATAGAGAGTTTATTATCTAAATATTCTTCCTTATTATTAGGATCTAACTTATATTTATAAAGTTCTTTTAAGTAATAAAGTAGTTATAGAGATATATTATTCTCTATTCTATCTGTAAGCTAAAAGGAAAGTAGTTAACTATATTACTTCTTTAAATTTCCTCTACTATAATAAATTCTATATTTAATTCCTCTAAGTAAGTAGTTTCCTCCTGAAAGGGAGGATTTAGAATAAGAAACTTACTAAAATAGCTATTTATATTTAACTAATCTAATAAGTTAGTTAGCAGCTTTCTCTATTATTTCTTCTATATCTTATAGTTTCTATAGTTTTTTAGGGGAAATAGTCTAGTTATCTTCTAGATATTCTCTGTAATTTTGTTTAATAAATTCCTAGTATTCTAATAGGATACTATTAAATTTCTAGACTGTTTCCTAGTTTCTTTTACGAGTTTCTTCCTTAAGTTAGTTATTTAGCTAATTTAGACTAAAAAGTAATTTTAGTTAATATATAGATTCTGGGAGAATATTAATTAGATTTAATATATCTACTAAAAGAGGGAGTATTAGATATCTTACTTAGGTTTCCTAAATAGTAGTTAGTTAACTTTATTATTCTCTATATCCTTTTAGAATATTATATTTTCTCTTTCTAAAGGATCTAAAAGTTTCTTCTATATTATTAGTAGAATTAGTTATATTAAAAGAGGTTTTACTATTCTGTAAGTTTATCTAAATATATTAGTAGTTTAGATTTTAATCTATAAATTTATCTAGTTATTAGATAAACCTAATTTTCTAGTTAATTTAGATACTAAGAAAAATATAGAAAGCTACTAATATAGAATATCTTTATAATCTAGTTCTTAGGAGTTTAAAGATAATATAGTAATTTATAGAGAGAAAGAATTAGAAGTCTGGAACATTAGATTAGTAAGTTAAGATTATTTAATTTACTTAGAAAGAATTAAATAAAACTGGAGGAATAATATAATTAAGATTATAGAAGGATAATATTATAGATATTTACTAGTAATAACTAGGAAATAGTAATAACCTTCTAGGTAAATTATATATTCTGAAGTCTGTAAATTCCTAAAACTGAGAGATAATTATTAATTTATATATTTTTCAGTAAATTATTAGTAGTTTATTAAATAAACTAATACCCTAATAATATAGAAGGTAGATTATATTACTATTTATTATAGTTATATATAGATAATATCTGAGAGAATAAGAATATCTCTTTTCTATAGAATCTTAGAGAGATAATCTCTCTTTATATAAATATTCTCTAAGGAATTATAAGGATTAGTTCTAAGTAATACTCTAGAATATCTAGAGGGTTTCTATATATCTTTTATAAGGATTATATATAGAAATCCAGATAATTCCTTAGATTATAGTTCCCTTAAATTATAGGGAATATAAGAGGATTTCCTGGAAACTTTAATAGCTGAAATTACTTAAGTTAATCCAGATAATAATATTCTGGATATTTCCTCCAGACAGTAATATATTCCTTACTATTAAGATCCTAAGGTATCTATATATAATAATATATATAAAGAAAACTTAGGAAACAGCTGGAGATATAAGTAAATATTCAGTTAATATAGAGGAAACACTTTTCTTTAAAGAAAACCTAATTATACTAAATATAAAATTACTAAAGTTTAAATTTCTTTACTAATATTATAATTAATATAGAGTAAAATATATTAATATTAATAAAATCTATAATTTAGTAAAAAGAAATATTTTCCTTATAATTATAAATAAATTTATAAAGTTTACCCTATTTATTCTAATAATAAAGAGAACAATAGCTATAAAGCTAGTAGTAATACTCTAAAAGAACGTTAAATACTAATTTAATATTCCAGAAGATATTATTAGTAATAAAAATAAGTATCTTACTAGCTAGTTTTAGAAGAAATCTACAGCAAAACGTCAGATTAAATAAAAGCTATTAATAGTATACCACCTATAGACTAATAGGTAAACTAAGTAAATATATTAGACTCTGAAGTAATATCTCCAGATATTTGCTGGAAACTTACCTCCAGTCTAGGTAGTATAACTTAAAAGAGTTCTATTTATATATAATAATAGTAAAGATACTACTACTAGTTACTTACTAATAGAGAGGCTATATAGATTTAGCCTACAGATAGTTAAATATATAGCAAAAGGTAATCTAACAGTATAAGGTATATTGAAATATATTAACTATATTAGCTAGCTATACCGATAAATAGCAAAGTCCTGGTATATAACTATAGAAAGTTAAGTAAAAGTATATAATATAAAGTATAAGTAGTATACTTTTATATATAAAGCTACTATTAGCTTCTTAATAAACAATTTCAGGTTTAAGTATAGAAAGCTGATACTAAAATATATTAAAATTTCTATTACTAAAAAAAGTTAGAAGATAGATATATAGAATATATTTACTAAAGTAATATTAATAGATATATAATATATTTCCAGTTTTATTTCTTAAACTTTAGATAAACTAGCAAAATAATAGTAATATTCAGGCTATTTTAGCTAAGTTAGAGAATAATCCAGTAAAATAGAAAGTTAAGAAGATTATTTGTAAACAAAAAGGTAAATTTAATAAATATTATCTTATAAAATAGGCAGACTAGCCAGTAAAATACAATATCTGAAAGATTATAACTAACCTAAATGATATAAAAGAAGCTATCTATAAATATAGAAAATAAATAATATACTACTATAGAAAGTAGGATAATTAATATTAATACTAAACCCATAGTAATATTATATAAAAGAAAAGAAAGAAACTTTTTTTATTAACTACTTAAATATCTTAAATAGTATCCTAAGAAGTATATTTCCGAACTGGAAACTTTATAAATGTCAGCAATAAAATAACTAGTATATATAGATAAAAATATTAAAAAATATATTTCTAAACTAACTTTATAGCCTTTAGTAGTAAAATAGCTAGTATATATAGTTAAAAACACTAAATATACTTAAGATTTAGAAGTATTCTTATAAAAGTATTTTTAACCTCTTTTTAAAGTAATAGCAGAAGCAGTAACTTACTTAAAAGTAACCTTCTTAAAAGTAGCTTTCTTTAAAGTAACCTTCTTGGAAGTAGCAGTGAATATTTAGTAAGAAGCTACAGAAGATAATAAGCTAATAGTAGTATTAAATAAATAAACTTTACGTCTCTTGTGGGTGTAACTGATCTGTAGTATTTATAGTGTCTATAGTAGTGATATTTATCACTAAGTTGCTAGCTAGAGGCTGGAGATATGAGGGAAGCCTAAGAGGCTTAGGATCACGTGACCCACCCCCTCAATATACCCCCTCAGGCTCTATAAGCTAAATAACTAAATATTATATAAAATCTATACTAAAAGTAAAATCCCTTTCTATTATAATAAACCTCCTCACTTATTAATAGCTAATTATTTATAATATCTAAATTACCTTTCATAAAGATATTTTAATTATCCTCGCAGTAGATATTAATATAAATATACTTAGTAGCTAAATTAAGATAATATTAATAGTTAAAATAGTTAGTAGGGATAAGGTCAGGATAGACTATATAGTACTTATTAGTTGGGTGGATATTACCACTATAGTGGTTATAGTAATATTAGCCTTTTTTAAAGCTTAAGAGGATATAGTTAATAATACTATTATAAGTATTAGCTTTATAGTAGAAATTATTAAGAAAATCTTAAAGTTTAGCTTTCTTAGGGTTAATAGTAAAATATTTATTATAAAGAGCCTAAAAGTTACTAACTCTATAAAAAAAGTTAAGTAAAATATAAAAATAAAAAGTACTTTAGTTAGTAATAAGGATATTAATATAGTAGTATAAAGTATAGAAGTTTTCAAGATACTTAAAAAAGTTACCTTTATAATTACTAATATTAAGGTAGTAGAAATTATAAGTAAGATTAGTAATAGTATTACTAGAGACTTGACTTTAGAGATAAGAATCTTAATCTTACTTATAAGATTAAAAGAGTAATAGCTAGAAGGCTTCCAGTCTGCCCCCTTAAAGTAAGGTAATATAAAGGTAATACTATTAATAAAGAGACTATAAGTAGTAGTATAGCTTCTATACTACTATTTATAAGTATTATTATTATCAGTAGGAGCGGGAGTATCGGATTTAGTATATTTAAAGATATTATACTTATTAAGAAGGGTCTTAATTGTAAGCTTCCAGTAATAGTAGTTAGCTTCACTCTGGAGGATAGGAAGCTAACGATAACTAGTAGCTATAGTAACTGGAGGAAGGAAGGAAGTAATATAGAGAGTATAGTTAAAACAAGTATAAATGACGCTAAAAAAAGTTAAATAATATAGAGAATATAAAATGTGGAGGATACTAAAGATAATTAAATAGAGTAGAGGATGTAAATATTAATTGATAAAATACAGATGGTGTAAAGTATAGAGGATACTGAAAGGTTATTATTTTTAGTAAAAGAATATACATAACACAGAGAGTATAGGTAGTAGAGTTAAAGTATAGTTTCTTACGCTTTAGAGGGAAGATATAAGAGAACCAGTAAAAGTTTATAATATATCAAAACATATTATTATTAATAAAAATAGGGTAAAGAAGGATTAGAAATAGCTTCAAAAGGTAAAAAAAGCCTCCTAGAGAGCCTCTAGGCCTAGAGAGCCTCTAGGCTTATAGTCAATAGGTGTAACTAATCTGTAATATTCATAGTGTCTATAGTAGTGATATTTATTACTAAGTTGCAAGCTAGAGGCTGGAGATACGAGGGAAGCCTAAGAAGCCTAGAGTCATATGACCCACTCCCTCAACACCTCTTTAAAGGGAATTTATTATTAAACTTATTAATATCCTCTTTAATACTTAATATTATAATACTACTAATATTACTATTATTAGTAAATTAATATAGAGAATTTACTATATTAATTTTATTAAAAGATAAATAATTAGATATAATTCTCTTAATAGTATAACTAACAGAAAAACTAGTATTTATAGAGAAACCACCAGAAGTAATAATAATATAACTCTAAAAATAAGAAGTAGCAATAATATAATTACCAATAGAATAGCAAATAGATATAAACAAATAGGAGACTTTTAAAGAAATTTTAATAACTTTAAACTTACCACTAGATAAATTACCACTATTACTATTATTATTATTACTATTACTATTATTATTCTTAATAATATCCTTACTAGACTTACTATTAATAAACGGTAAGATAGAGGAAAGTATATAGTAAGAAGTAATAATATTAACTTTATAAGAAACGGGCTAACCACCCTTAATAGTAATAAGGTAATTAAGAATAGTATATATAGAGTAATTAGTAAGATATTAGTGGAAAAAAATTATTAAATTAAAATATTACCTTAATAATATATACTTTAATATTAGGCGGAAGTTTAATATAAGAGAAATAATTAAGGAAATAGGTAAGCTTATTATTTAGTGTAATAGTAAAACTATTATGCTGGAAATATATAAGTTATATATTAGATATATAGTAAAGTATTTCAGTCTCTATACTAAAAATGTTTACCTATTTAAAATAATTAGTAGAAATAATATAGTAAATATTTAGTATAACTTACAGAAATAAGAAATATAATATTCAGATATTTATAAATAGATTATATCTTCTGGAGAAGAAGATATTTTAAACTTCATTTTAATTACTTTATATTAATAGTAGAATTCCAAATAATCTTACTTATATACTACTACTTTACTAAGATCTTAGAGAAAGTATAAAAAAGTTTACCTTTATAGTAAAACTATAAGGTTCTTTACTTTAGAAGCTTATAGAAATAGATATATTTATTCTAAATAGCTTAAATAACGCTATATAACTTAAAGGAAATCTATATTATAAACTTAGTAGAATACTAGTAATAAACTAGTAAAGAGATAACTTATATTATAGTATTTCTGCTTATTCTTTTTATAAATAATATACTTTATATTATACTTACTAATAATATAGAGAAGTTTATTTATATTAAGATAAAGGGATAAGAGATAGCTAAGATGTAATATATAGTTACCAGACTTTAGATAAAGAAAGCCCTTATTATTAGCCTTAAGGTTAATATAAATATATATCTGGAGAATAAATATAATAATAATAATATAAAATATTATTACAGAACGTATAGCATATTTATAATAAATAGAAAATAAATAAAAACAGAGGGAAGTATTAATAAAATAAAAATAAAGCTGCAAGTATCTAATAAGTAAGTATAGAGGAATATCTAAAAAATAAAAGCAGCAAAAATATAAATTAAGAAGTATATAAATATATAATAAAAAAGAGATAAAAGCTACTATAAATATAATAAATTAACTTTAAGAAAACTATAATAAACCTGTTATAATAAAATAGTATCCAAAAACTATAAGTAATAACCTATTACGGAACTAATAGTAAATATTATAACAAATAAATGGAAGAAATAAATAAAGTATCTATAATATTAATATTATAAAATATTATATTACTATTTAAGAATATAAAATTAATTCTTAAACTAATATTCTATTAATAGAAATAAATTAAAAACTCTAATAATAATAATAAGTATTATTATTATAGTTACTATATAATAAGTAACACTAGTAAAGCCTTCTAATGAAAAGATAAGGTAAAGTATATAACTATAACCTTAGAAACTAAAACTTCAGAAGGGGGAAATAGTTATAAGAATATAACTAACTAACACTATATAGTATACCCAGTAACCTACCAGCCAGATACTAGAAAGGTTTTCACTTAAAGAATCCTAACTTAAATCCTTTAAGTAATAGTCTATATAGTAATATAAACCCTACCTATATTTTCAAATCTTTCCTAATTAAAACCTTTAGTTACACTCTTACAGATATATTTTCGAAAGACATATATTTAGAAAATATGTTTTCAGAGACTATATTTTCGGAAACTATAATTTAAGATATTATTATTCTTAATATAGTTACTTAATAGTAAGCAGGTATTTATTATAACAAAATTATTACTAAAACTCTAATTTTACCTTCTTAGAGAGATAGAAGTTAAAAAAGTATAAAAATTATAGATAAGGAAAAGGTAAATAGTAAAAAGTAGGTTTCTATAAATTATAAAACTTTAACTTAGTAGGCTAACTAATAGTAACTATAAAAGGGTTTTATTCTATAGAGGCTTTATAGCCGTAGGGTTCTATTAATAATATAATAGTTTTAGTTATTCTGACTTTATACAGGCTATAGGAAACTATATTCTTACAGTATAACCTAATATCATTACTAAAACTATAGTATTAAGAATCTCTATAAACTTCTTAAAAATAAAATAGAGTAAAAAGCTTATAAGAACTAAATATTTTATAATTTTGTGGTGAACTGTACCGGTAGGCCTACGGAGATAGGTAGGTAAAGGCTTGTTTGTGTGAAAAGCTATCTGCGGAGCGGTACCATCTAATATACAGGTTCGTGGGTGTATCTTACGTAAGGAACGCCTTACGTGAGCGGGCCACGTGACCCGGGATAGTAGCCTACAGGCCTGAAGCTATCACGACAAATTTATAATTCTTCTATATCTTTATAATAAAATTACTTTAAGAGGTTTATAAAGATTCTCAACTCTATAATCTTAGTGGTTACTTTCAGCTACGTACGTTAAGCTCTAGTCTCGCTGAGGCTCTTGCTATACAGATTGTTACTATAAGGTCTTCCTTCACTGTAGGGTTAAATATCACAACTGGGGGCATAATTATCTATAATAATAGGTAATTTGTGGTTAACTATACCGGTAAGCCTACGGAGATAGATAGGTAAAAGCTTATTTATATAAAATACTATCTGCGGAGCAGTACTATCTAATATATATATTCATAAGTATACCTTAGGTAAGAAATATTTTATATAAGTAAGCTATATAATCCATAATAGTAACCTACAGACCTAAAACTATTATAATATATATTCCCAGATAGAATTATATATAAATAAATACTAACTAATATATAAAGTTAGTTAAGAATTCCTATTTAATATATAGATATTCCCTTAAGATATATAATAAATAAAGAAGATATTAATTAGTTACTTATAAAATACTATTTTAAGTATAAATAAGTAAAAAAATTATTTCTTCCTTATAAGTTAGAAATAATATTTATTTAGAATATAGCTTTAGGCTAAAGTAAGTTATAAGGATACTATAGGTTAATATTATTTTTAAGGTATTCTCCCTCTAACCTTTCCTCCTTAGATTATTACTATTATTATTGTATTAGTATTTATTTAAGATTATATTATTTATATATATATATATATATATCTTTACTACTAATAGTATTTTACAGAAGAATATATATAATAACTTTCTTTTTAAAGGTAATTTATACTACTTTATAATAGATTATACTAGCTAAGATTAATATTAGTAATAATAGCTAGAGTAGCTTTTCTATATTGAAGCTACAGAAGTAGAATAAAGAGAATATAGATAATAATAGCTAGAGTAACTTCTCTATACTAAAACCTAATAAGAAAAAGTAATTTTTTAATATAGCTATTTAGTTTCTATAATTTTAGATATTATTAGCTAATAGTTTATTTTAGATAAAATATAATTTACAGATGTGGAAAATAATAATTTAACTTCTAAGAAAATATAAGGAAGATTTTTAGTAGTGAAAGAGGCTAATAGCTTTTTCTCTAGTAAATATTATTAATATTAGTTTAGTATATAAGATAATATTTAGTTAATTTATATATTTACTAATAGTAATATAAAGAAGGTAAACTCTCAGAGTAGTAAGTTTATAAACTGAAGCTAAATAGCTTTTAGGAATTCTATATATAAAAACTCTATTTATAATATATTTAATAGAAACTTCTGGAGTAACTATTATTAGGTAAAATTAAACTAATTAGCTAAATACTAGTAGTATATTATAGGTAAGATTCTATATATACTATTATCTAACTAGCTAATAACTTTAAAACTTTAGTATCTTAAGTTAATTAAAAATAGTAATTCCACTACTATAATATAACTTTCAATTTATATATTACTTATATTCTAAACTAACTATTAGCTAGAAGCTTAAGTTAGTTAAGATTATATTATAGTTAGTATTTTTTAATAAATATAATAGTAAGTTTATTCTTTAGGAGATAGCTAGTAAGAAAGTTATTCTAAAATATCTTTCTACTTCTATATCTATAGGATAAAATAGAGGTTACTTTAGTTTAATATCTATTAAGAATACTTTTAAAACTAATATCCACCTAATATTAGCTAATTCTTCCACTAGCAAATTATAGCTAATCTTTTATAACTTTATTATTAGAAATATTCTATAGAATATCACTAATATATAAAAGAATATTATATTTATATATAAAGTTACTCTCTTAAGTGGAAAGTAAGGAAACTAATATAATACTTTTAGATATTAAATTATTTTATATATCTATCACCCTTTTAGGTGAAATTTATATCTCTTTATAATTTATATCCTATAAGGTAATTTAGTTTTCCTAATTCTTATATTCTTAAACTATAGTTTATATTATAATATATTTACTTATATAATGATATTTATAGATATATAGATACTTAGAAATATAGCTAATAAGAGAGAAATATAAAGAAAGATATTAATTATAAAGTATTTATATTACCTTTAGGTTAGTTACCTATATAACTAGCCTAAAAAGTAGCTTCAGTTAAAAACTTTATATAAATAACTATTTTCTAGAGATTTAGAAGTAATTAGAAATATTCAAACTTTAGCTATAAAAATAACTTAATAAGTCTATCTACTAGTATATTATTTATCAGTATATATATAACTTTCAATAAACTAGTAGTATACTCTTAATTAAGTTATATATTCTAGATATTTATATATTATAGATATATTAAAATATATCTACCAGTATTAACTATAAGATAAACTATCTAACTATTATTATAATAACTTCTCTTTATATTACCTAACTTTAAAATAATATCTTTAAAGAGTTACTTCAAAGCTATAGTTTTATTTACTATATATTTAAATATAAGAAGCTTTATCTCTATAGTAAATATAGTAATAATAACTTAGTAAGTAGCTTTCTATTAAATTAGTTCTCTAAATAGTAAGATAATATATTTCTGGGAGAATCTTTCTATCTTATTATTATTAGTAAGTAAAATATCTTTAGTAATAAGTAATATCTACCTATCCCTTAAGCTACTATAGTATATTATAAAGTAGTAAGTAGTATAAAGATATTAAATTATTTAGTTAATTACTAAAAGATATTAATAGAAGGAATTTATAAGATAATATAAAAGTTAAGTATTTATAAAGGAGATATTAGAGTAAATTATAATTGAAATATAAAGTATTAATTTAGTTATCTCTTAAAATCTTTTTATTTTACCGGCTGTAGCTATATTTAAATTAGAAATAAAAAAAACTATAAGAATAGAAATTAGAGGTAAAATAATATTAATAAGCTTATAATATTTAGCAACCCTCTTAATATATTAATTATAAATAAAGTTAATTATCTTTACTTTATTATTCTAAATAATTTATATTCTATGAAACTATTCTATTAGATTCTAGTTTTTTATTTTATAAATATCTTTTAGTTAGGAAATAATTTTAGTAGTATAGATTACTATAGATTAGTTATAGAGAATAAGGATATTATCTATATAGTATATAATAAAGATTCTTTTATTAAATATTAAGAAAATATAGAAATCTTTATTAATAGAATAAAATCTTAGGTAAATAAAGATTAAGGAAAACTTTTTTTATTAAAAAATGGAAGTATCTTATAGCCTATATAGAATATGGATAAGTTTAATATAATTACTATACTACTTAAACCTTTTAGGTAGCTAATATTATATAAGAATATCTTTAGAATTAAGATATATATTTAGAAAGATATTAATAATATCCAGTTAAAATATCTCTAAATTAAAGTATATAGTAATAGCTATTATCATATAGAAAGTTTATATAGTTAGTATTATAATATATATTTACCTCAGAGAATATAACTACTATAGATTACTATAAACATAAAATCTTACTTTATAGTAATTAAGAAATCTATTCTTATCTTTCTTATATAAAAGTATTTACTTAAGCAAAATTAGCTTTTCTTTAGATTTATCATATAGGATAATCACTCAGATTTCCCTTTCTTAAAATATTTTTATCTTAATATTTATTAGTTATAAAAAGAGGTTATAAAGTCACTCTAGAAGGAAAACAATATTCTTCCAAATTATAAGTAACTTAGAAAGCTAGTTAATTTATATTTATACTGGAAAATCTATAGAAAGAGAAAGATAATCTATTAATAAGAAATACTCTAGAGGTTATTTAGAAGAAACTATATTAGTTATACTAATAACTTTAATATTTCCAGAATTCCACTTCTTTAAAGATAACTTTAAAGAGTCTTAGTATATTAGGAGGTTCTTTATATAAATATATTTTATCCAGAAAATCTCTATTAGAATAACTAAATATAAGGTAAGATATTTATAGAAACCCTCTAGAGTAAAGTAAAGTTAATTAGGTAAATATAAACTTAGGGAAATTTCTTATATTTAAATAGTTACTATAAATATAAAGTATATAAAATAGTAGTTAAGATTATTATTTCTAGATAAGTTTAGGTTAAGACTTTAGATTCTATAGTTACTTTAGATTAGTTAGCTATTTCTAGCTACTTTTAGATATTAAAACTTAACTACTAAAATAAATTTACTTCCTATTATATATAACTTTATATTATAGATATATTTAGTATATAGAATATTTTTACTTATTACTAAGAAAGATAGCTTTATTAATATATTAACTTAAATATAAATAATACTCTTAATAATCTTACTAAGTAGGGGGAATTTTAAAATTAATATACCTAAGTAAATTAAATAGCTTAGAAGTTAACTTAGATATTAGTAACTAATTTCCTTATTCTAGAGAAAGTCTGCTAAAAGTAACTTTAATATTTTAAAGTTTCTTTTTAGTCTCTATAATAATATTAAAGGTAGTTATTATATTATAAGATAGAATCTAAATAATATAAACTAAATTAAGAATTCTAAATATCTAGAATATATAGTTTACAATATTAAAACTATCTTTAATTTTCTTCACTACTACTTAAATAAGGTTTTTTAGAATAGCCTATTTAATATTTACCTTTATATAGAATTTAGATTTATTAAACTAAATACTATATATTATAATTACCCAGTTAAGTAGAAGAATCTAAATTTAATAAAAAATATATATATTAGATATATATTCTATTAGATATATAATATAACCTCTTAGTTATATTTTAAATTATTATTTATAAAGTTTCTATTTCTACGTTCTCTTAAATAGGTATACTTAATATTAATATATATTAAAATACTTATAATTAGAATATAAATTCTCTACTAAAGAAATAATATCTCCTTAGATATTCTACTTTATATATCACTAAAGTTACTTTTCTTTAACCTTAAGAAGTAACTTCTAACTGAAATTTACTTAAAAACTAGTAATATAAATAAAAATAGTAGTTTTTACTGCCTCTAGCTATAGGTAGAATAAAAGGTTAATATTATTAAGTATCTTAATAAATTTAATATTAATATTTTAGCTAGTATATTTCTCATTATTTATTAGTTTCTTTATATATAGGGAATAAAGCTTAAGTTTAATTTTCTCTTCTTTAGTATATTACTAATACTTTATTTATCTATTAATTATAATAATAGCTTTCTTAATATTTTATTAAATCTTACAGAAAGAAAGAGTCTTCTAATATAGTATCTATTATTTAAAATAACATAGTATATTAAAGATTTATTCTAAAAACCTATTTTTAAGAATAAAGATAAAAAGATAGCTAGTAAATTTATCTTTAATTACTATTATCTAATATAAAAGATTATAGCTAACTAAGTGATTAAAGAGATTCTAAATAATATAGTAATAAGATTACTAAATATAATATTCTAACTTCTAATTAGAAATAACTTAATAAGTATAGGTTATTATATAGTATTTACACTTAAGGTAAGTAGCTACTTTAATTTTTACTCCCTAAGCGTAAGTAATAATCTTTATAAATACGTTTAATTCTAAGTAACTAGACTGTAAATACTATAGATATATAATATCTTCTTATTTATATAGCAGCTTCCTTAAGGAATAGAAACTTATTTAAAATATATAGAAGTTAATAATATATATAATATTAAATAGAATCTTATTAGAGTAAATAGAAATAAAATTATATGGTAGTATTGAAGGACTCTGATTTGTTGCTAAATCACATACCTCTCGGGGTCCCATTTAGGTAAGTGCACCCGACAGTCGGCTCTTGCCTCATAAACCCTGTAGATAAGCTGGAGCTGAGGAACTGTTTAAACGGAGGAAACCTCAGGCGGCAAGTGTGGTTGGTTAATATGATAGCTGACAAATAAGGAAGGTACGTTCGTCACAAAGGGAAGGAAGGTACAGGCCCACATCCGTCGCAGTTACTTCTTTAAAGGATCGCACTTGGTTGTCACGTGACGCCAGCCTACACCACTTGGTGCCAGGTGCTAACGGTCGCCAGTCGGTAACACCTGTTGCCAGGTGGTGCCAGCTGGTGCCACGCTTGGTTTCGCAACAGGAAGGTACGTTGACCACCGGTCGCGGTTGCCCGTCGCAGGATTCGAACCTACTGCATTTACCAAAATGGTAAGAGCCAGCCAGACGTTAAACCACTACGTCAAACGGGAAGAAATAAAATTATATTTAAAGAAGATTAAGTTTTTTTTAAAGAAAATTATATTTAGTTACTTTTATTTTATACTTATAGTGGTATTTAAGCTCTTTACTCTATATATAGTTCTAACTATAAAATTTACTTAGTAATAGTATTTATACTAATACTAACTTATAACTAGTTTAAATAATAATAAAATTACTTATTATTATAAATAATTATACCTCTAGTTATAATATTTAACCTTATAGTAGAGGAAAACCTTATAGTAATAATCTATATAGTAAAAACCTTAATAAAACTAAAGCTTAATATATATAACTAAAAATAACTACTAAAGTTATAAAGTTAAGAACTTTTATAAACCTCTTAAAAATAGGATAAAATAGAAAGTCTGCGAAAGCTAAGTATTCTATAATTTATTACTCTTCTATATTCTTTATAATAAAACTAAATTCCCCCTTAAATCTATATAGCTATTTGTAACTAGGGGAATATAATAGCGGAAACTATATATTCTATTATAACCTCTATAACTAGAGGTACTAATATTTTCTAGAGGGCCTAAGTAATATTATAAATACTAATATCAACAGGCAGACTCCGGAAATTCAGAAGAAAAAGAAAATTATATAAGATAATATTATTATTCTTTTTTCTAAAGTAAAGTATATAGTTAAAACTAAAATACTAAATATTCTTCTCTTAAAGTAGTATCTTTAAAATAATATTTATACAGAAGTTCTTAATATAATATATATCCCCTAGAATTAAGTTTATTTTTATTCTATTATAGCTATTTAAGATAGCTTTTAGTATATAATATTCCTTCCCTAAGATTAGAAAGAATATAATATTATTTTCTATCTAAAAGTTAGCTAGAGAGATTCTATATAAGCTAGACTCCAGAAGGTTCTTTTAGTTAAAAAGGTAGATAATATTATAGTTATATATAATTATATTATTACTCAATAAGTAATATAAAGAAATAGAAGTAGTAAAGATACTAAATAACTTTAGAGTTATATAGTAAAGCTTCTCTAAAAGAAAGAAATTAATAATAATAGCTACTATATTGGAAGAATATTATAAAGTCTATTAAAATTAGTTACCTTAGAGGTTACTTCTATTATAGCTACTATTTCTTCTTTCTCTATAGCTATTTTTCTATCTGTAAAATAAAGAATCTAAGGGAGAATTAAGAATAACTAGAACTTTCAGCCACTCAGTATAAAATAGCTTAATATAAAAGTTACTATAATAGTTCTTACTAAAATAATTTTATATTAAAATTCTATTAGTATATAAAATTAGTCTGCTATACTTATTTAAGCCTTCTTTTAGAATAATCTTAAGCTAGCTATAGTTAAGGGAGGTTTAGATATAGTTTAATATATTATAAGAATATATAAGAAGTAATTCTACTTAACTTACAGCCTGTAGGATAAATATAAAGTTTTTAGCTAACTACCTCATAAGAGTTATAAAAACTCCTTATTTACTATAGAAATTCCCTAAGAAACTATTATAATAATTAATATTAAAGAAGATATTTTTATATTTTTAAAGTAAGAGGATTCTGACGCTAGTATATTTATTTAAAGGTATTTAAATAATCTAGATATTTACCTAGTCTATAATAAATTAGACTTTTACTATATTTAGAAAATTCTTAACTATTAAAATCCTTTTAATCTTAAGGATATTATATTAAATAGTATAAAGGTAGATATTACTTTAAGTAGTATATTAAGTGGATATATTATTTGAAGTTTTTACCTAGATAAAAGCTAAATTATATTTCTTTCTAATAATAATTAGAATACTGGAATCTAATAATATAAAGTAATACTTAAGATTAATAATAAAGCTATAAAGTAAAGTGTTATTTACCAGAAACTATTTAAAGTAAGCTATTTAGAAGAGGGTTGTATTAATAGTTATATTAATTTATTACTTTATAGCTTTAAAATACTTCTTAATATTTCCGCTATTAGAGGCTCTAGTTACTATAAGATATAGGTATACTGAATATTTATTATAAATACTGGGGAAAACTTTAGTTATTAAGAAGGAAGAAATATTCTAAAAAGAAGTTACTAAAGAGGTTAGATATAAAATATTATCTTATATAAGTTTATCCTGGGATTAGAATATATTATAAACTATTTAGATAAACTTATTATAAATATTCTTATTTTAAATAAAATTCTTAAGAGAAATAAGATCCTTCTGGAAGTTAAACTTAGGAGGATTAAGGTTACTTAAATTAATATATTTCTAAATATTCTTTATTTTAGTATAATATTTAAAGGTATTATACTATTAGGGCTAGTTATAATAATAATTAAAATAAATAGAGATATTAAAACCTAATAATATCGTGTGGAAAGATATTATAAGAATAATTATATAAGCTAAATAGATATAGTTTAAATAATAAATCTCAGGGGGTATTTAAGGTTAAGCTTATAATTATAGTAAATTATATTGATAAATTTATAGAGATAGGTATGAAAGGCTGGATCTAAGCTTATTTAACTGGAAGGTAGTATAAAATACTATTTATTTAGAATTAAGGAGTAAAAGAGAGGCTTTTATAAGTATATAGAAAAGTCTGTATATATAATATTATATAGAGGCTACTAGGGCCCCACCCGGGCGAGAGAGTTAGCTTCAGATATCTAAATATAGCTCTAGCTGGATATCTAGATATAGTCTATAATATTACCTCCCTCCTCTCTAGCTGCCACTTAGTTAGAAGCTGTAAGTTAGATTTCTATTATTATCTATAATTAGTCTATATATTACTTTATACTACTTTAAGGTTACTATATCTATAATAATATTAATAAGCTTCTATATAAAATTTATATATCCTTCTTATTTAATAAGAATTTCTTATTAGTATCCTCTCTCTATTTAATATATCCTTATAGTAAGAATATTTTTAACTAACTATTTAATCTTCTTATTATTATCTATTAGTAGTAGTAACTAGCTATTAACTATAATCTATCTAGATAGTAGATTAGTAGTAGCTTTCTAGAGTAAATCTATATAAAACTATAAGTAAATAGACTCTAAAGTATCTAACTTTATAATATATAGTAAGAGGATCTTTACTATTATATATTTATAATATAGCTAAGTTAACTTTCAGCTTAGTTTTAGTAATTTATAGTTAGATATATTTAACTATATTTTATTACTAACTTAATATTAATCTATAGGAGACTAAATCTTATTTACTTAAGTTTCTAATTTCTACCAAGTAGTAACTATCTCTATATAAATATATATTATTACTACTTATATTTTTTTAACTAGTTAGTAAGCTGCAGCTTTACTACTATTAGGTAGTTCTATATACTCTTTAGTAACTAGGATAGAATTAATATAATATTTATAATTTATAAAGAAAGATATAATCTTTATTATACTATATTATTAATTATAGAGGGTTAACTATATAATAAATAGTAGATTATCTTAGTTATCTTAAGATTAGTAGGTAAATATCCTTAAAACTACTGAGATCTCTTAGTTATACTATTTTATAATTCTATTAGTCCGCAGGTAGTAATTAGTATTTAATAGGTATATAATATTTATTAATCTACAGAATTCCTTCTAGAAGTAACTTACTTAGTTAGACTCTCTATTATTTATAATAAAATATAATATTCTATAGAACCTATAGTAATAACTAAGAAACTATTAAGTATATACTTCTATCTCTATTATATTTATCTCTTTTAATATAGGAATCTTACTTAGTTCATTAATAATAACCTAGAGGTAATAACTACTTTACCTTTTTATAGGGAGTAAGTTAGTAATAAAATCTATTAATAAATTAGAATATAATTAGTTAAATATTAGTAGGAATTTTAGGAATCTCTTTTTAGCTTACTTCTAAATATAAATACTTCTATATATATTATAGTTATAAATAAATTAGTAGATACTTTATAATTTTCTAGGCTAGTAGAACTATTAGCTTATAATCTCTAGTATACTATTATATCTTAAGTAGCTTATAGGGGAGAAGTTATATAACTTCTATATTAACTTAGTCTTAAGTTTATTAAGGAAGCTATTACTCTTTTTACTACTTAATATCTAAAGTTTCTCTCTAAAAGTAAGTTATTTTAGTATATTAATAGTATACTTAGTAATCTAGACCTTAATATGGAAGTTAGGAAGAAAACTATATTCTCTCTACTAAATTACTATAAAGATCTATTAGTATAAGGAGTCTCTCTTAAAAATATAATCTTATATTTTTTATAAGTTTAGTCTTCCTTTAAAAACCTAAGTATTAATAATATCTATATACTCTACCTGGGGCCTTATAGAGATAATAGTATTTAGGATAACCTATATTACTTATTCCTATTACTTCTTATTATTCTACTTTTTAGAAGTATCTTATTCCCTCTGAGAGAGGATATTAGAAGCTACTATCTGAATATCTAACTAATACTTAAGGTAAAAATTATACTGAGATAACTTCTCTACTTATTAACTCTACCTCTCTATAAATTATTATTTCTTTATAAAATATTTAAGATCCTTATAGTTAGTAAGGATTTTAAACTTCCTAATACTCTATAGCTTTATTTTCTATACTTATAAATAAGTTCATATTATAAGGAGTTCCTTATTATAGATTAAGTAATTAAACTATATAGAGGTTAGATATTAAGAGTGGAAAATTACTAGATATCTTACTCTAATTTTATTATTTTAAGTTAAAATACCTCCTAGAGTATACTCTAAATAATCTATCTTTACTATTATTAGAATATTAAGGTTAAATATCTATAAGATTAATTCTATAGTAAAAAATTATTTTAGTGTGAGGAAAGTTTCTTATTACTTTAGTTTCTAGTTAAAAGAAACTAACTTCTAAGTTAGGTAGTTTAAAAACTTTATAATAATATTATACTGAAATATAAAAACCTTATAATAATTTATAAACTTAAGGAAACTATAGATATTTTTTAGTAAGCTGGGGGGAAGCTAGTTAGTAATAGCTTCTAACTTCTCAGGATTATAAGAGAAGCTTTTTCTAGCTAATATAATAAATTTAATATATTTAACTATAGTAACTAAGAATTTATATTTCTTAGGATCTAACTTAAAGTTTATATTAGTAAGGTAGCTTAGTATCTAGTAGATTTTCTCTTTATATTCTTTTTATAAGTTATTAGTATAAATAAGAATATTATTAATATATACTATAATAAAATTATTTAGAAACTATTATAAGTAACTATTAATATACTATTAGAATATAGTGGGAGTATTAGTAAGTCTGAAAGGATATACTATCTATTTGAAAAAGCTATAATATATCTAAAAAACTATTTTCTCCTGATCTACTTTATTAATTCTAATTTTATAGAATATAGTAATAATATTAAGTTTAATATACTAGTAAGTAGTAGTAACTCTCTAGAGGGTTTCTAATATAAGGGGGGGGAAGTAATAGTCTTTCTTTATAATTATATTAAAAACTCTATAATTTATATAGAAATATATTCTTCTATCTAGCTTTCTTATAAAGAGGATTAGAATATTAATAGAGAAGTTACTTATTTTAATAAATTCCTTATTAAGTAAATCCTCTAGGTTTTTTTTAAATACTAGAAGCTCCTTTTGTAATATACTATAGAGAGGTCCCTATAGGAAATCTAGTTCCTATTTTTTATTATTAGGAATTAATACGATATAGTAGTTTATCTCTAGTTAGCTAGGAGGTAGTTAGTATATTAAATCTGGATAGAAAAAATCTAAGAATTCCTTTAAGATATTTGTAGGGATATAATCTCTTAGATCTACTTCTGCTTTTAGAGCTAATATTTTCTTAATATCTACTAAATTAATAGATATAATTTAGTAGGAATTTAGTATCTCACTAGTATACTATATAGTATATTAATAGATAAATATAAATAAATTAGTATTAAGTAACTAAGCTAACTAGATCTCCTTAAACTATACTAACTTACCCTAATATTCTAAGTATACTATTATACTATCTTTCCTATATATTATCTATTAGATTTTAATATTATAAATAATATAACTATCTTCTATTTATAATTATCTAAAATATAAAAATAGTTATAAGCTTTTTATAATATAGATATAGATCTTTTTGTAAGAATGTAACTAAAAGTCTTAATTAGGAAAGGTTTAGATATATAGGTAGGATCTATATTGCTGTATAGACTATTGCTTAAAGGATCTAAATTAGGATCCTTCAAGTGAAAACCTTTCTAGTGCCTAGCTAGTGGGTCGCCAGGCGTACTATATAGTATTAATTAGTTATATCCTTATAATTATCCCTCCCTCCTGAAGTCTTAATCTCTAAAGTTATAGTTATATATTCTGCTTTATCTTCTAATTGTGAGGCTTCATTAGTATTACTAATTATATAGTAACTATAATACTGATACTTATTATTCTTATTAAGAATCTTTAACTTACTTTTATTATTAGAATATTAATTTAAAAACTAATTCTATATTTTTAAATAGTAATATAATTTTTTTTATAACGTTATTATTATGAAAATTCTATTTATTCCTTCTGTTTATCTATTATAATATTTATTATTAACCTTATAATAGGTTGTTACTTATAATTTTTAGATATTATTTTATTATAAGAGGTTTACTATAGTTTTCTTAAAGTTACTTTGCTATACTTATAGCGGTTCTTCTCTCTTCTTTATTATACGTTTTCTGTGTCTCTTAAGTTTTATCTTTACTGCTTCTATTCTTTAGATATCCCTCTGTGTTTACTTACTAGGCACTTATATTTCTATTTTTGTTTTATTAATATTTCTCTCTATTCTTATCCTTTTTCTGTTTATTGTTAATATACTATATGTTCTGTAATGATATCTTATATTATTATTATTATATCTATCCTCTAGGTATATATTTATAATAACCTTAAGGCTGATAATAAAGGCTTCCTTTATCTGAAGCCTAGTAACTATATACTATATTTTAGCTATCTTTCGTCTCTTTATCTTAATATAGGGAAACTCCTTTATATTATTAGTAAGTATAATATAAAGTATATTATCTATAAAAAGAATAAGTAGAAATACTATAATATAAGTTATCTCTTTATTATACTGTTATTAGTATTTTACTAATTTTATAGTATAGATTCCTTTTAAGTTATATAGTATCACTTAAGTTACTTAGAATAAGTTTATCTATTTCTATAAGCTCCTAAAGTAGTAAGTTTTATAGTTTCACTATAAAGGTAAACTTCTTTATACTCTCTCTGAGGTTTTAGTAAAATAGTAGTATATAGGTGAAATTATTTAGAATCTTACTATTAGTATAAAGTAATTGAAGTTAGCTTTAGAATATTTTCTCTTTTAGGAGATATTATCTGTTTGTAAGTATTTAAATATTATACTCCTTATTTCTATAAGTTACTCTAAATACTTATTATACTATCTCTACTGATTATTTTAAATAAGTAAATATTTTTAGTATAGAGACTAAAATATTTTACTATGTATCTACTATATAATCTATATATCTTTAAAATAATAATTCTACTATTATACTGAATAATAGTCTTACTTATTTCCTTAATAATTCTTATTATACTAAATTTCCACTTAGCGTTAAAATATATACTATTAAGGTAATATTATAATTTAATAATATTTTCTATTAATATCTTACTAATTATTTTATATATAATACTCCTAATTACTTTATTACTATTAAGAATAGTTAGTCTATCTCTTATAGGTTTAACGTTATTACTTTTTACTATATACTCTCTCTTACTTTACTTTTTATTAATAGTAAGTTTAGTGAGGATATTAATAAGGATAGTGATAGTAGTGGTGATAATAGTGATACTGATAGTAGTAATTTATCTAGTAGTGAGTCTGAAGTGGTTAAAATTCCTTTAAGGTTTCTCTATCTGTTTATATCTATTTGCTATTTTATTAGTAGTAATATTATTACTATTTCTTATCCTTAAAGTAATATTATTATTATTTCTAGCGGTCCTTCTATAAATACTAACTTTTCTATTAGTTATACTATTAAGAAAGCTATATCTAATTATTCCCTTTCTGATAATATTTATATAGTAAATTCTTTATATTAATTTACTAATAGTAGTAATATTAGTAATATTATAATATTAAATATTAAAGAGGATATTAATAAGTTTAATAATAAATTTCCTCTGAAGAGGTATAAAATCTATTTATCTAATACTACTATTATTTTATTATCTTCTGTAGCTTCTTACTAAATATTTACTACTATTTCTAAGAAAGTTACTTTAAAAAAAGCTATTTCTAAGAAGGTTACTTCTAAGTAAGCTACTATTTTTACTATTATTCTGAAGAGAAGTTAGGAATATTTTTATAAGAATACTTCTAAATCTTAAGGGTATTTAGTATTCTTAACTGTATATATTAGCTAATCTATTACTGAGGTTTATAGAGTTTCTAGTTTGGAGATATATTTTTTAGGATACTATTTAAGATATTTAAATAGTTAATAGATTTTTTCTCTCTTCCCTCTCTTCTATATAATATTACTATAAATTTAGTATTAATATTAATTATCCTATTTTCTGTAGTAGTATATTATTTATTCCTTATATTTATAGATAGTTTCTTTTATATTACTTAGGTTAGTTATAGTCTCCTAAGTATTATACTCTACTAGCTAGTTTACCTATTTTATAAGAAAGTATTTATTGAATCTATTTTCTTATTTATTAATAATTTTCTTAATTTTCCACTCTACTAGGTTGTCTTCTAATTTCGGTAGGATAGTTTGAGTGTTATTATTATCTTGCTAGTCTGTCTAAAGTTTAAGAGATGAAACTGGAAATATATTATATATCTATTAATATTATTTTAATAAATATATTTTATATATTTATTTCCTAATTCTCTTAGTAATAGAGATTTTAATATATTTTAGTGTTAGTTTTCTATATTTAAACTTAAAATTCTTTATTAAGAGCCTGATAGTAGTTTTGCATGCAAACTTACGTTATTTATACTTTATATTATATATTTTTACCTAGCTCTCTATAGTTATCTACTAGTAGGTTACTATTTATTAGTATAGCTAGCTAATATAGTTAATATACTTTATTATATTTTATATTATTAGGTTACTTTTTACTATATATTTAACTATCTATAGGTAAAGTCTGTATAGTTTTTCTATTAGTAAGTAATTAGTAGTAATATATTTATTATTATTATATATAAATGCAGCTTCTTATAGTTATATTATTTAGACTATAGGTAAGTCTCTAGTGAATACTTAGAGGTACTACTTTAGAGTCTGATATATCTACTTAGTTTGTTTGTTAGTCTGTGGGTAGTATATTATTAATAGCTATTATTTAATGAGGTACTTTACTGTAAATTCCTTTCAGAACTAATTAGTAAGAAGTTTATCTCTATTACTAATAATATTTTTTAGGATATTAAATTAGTATTTAACTTCCTTATGGAGTATTACTACTAATTCTGTAGTTATTATTCTCTTTATTATTAGAATTAATAGGGTGAACTTTATAAATCTATTTATAATTATAAGGATAATATTATATATATTACTATCTCTCTAAATACTTTCTGGGAGCTTAGTGATAAAGTTTATATTAAGTTTCTAGAATAATCCTGTGGGAATTAGTAGGAACTATAATTATATATATAGTTTATATTATAGTATTCTGATATTTTAGTAAATTTAATATAATATTATATAGTTTTATATATTTATAATTAGGTTACTTTAGTGGAAGTTTCTTTTTATTAAGTTATAAATTTTATTTATATTTATATATTTTACTTTATATTTATTATAATATAGGTAAAGGAATTTATATTTTAGGAATTCTATATTTAGTATAATTAGTTTTTTTTTAAAGAAAAGTATTCCCTCTATACTAACTAAATATCTATTTAAATTTTTAGCTATTCTCTAAGTTTTCTCTATAGATATTTAATAATTTTTATTATAGGTTTATAGTTTTTTTAAAAATTATTCTAGGTTTTTAGATACTCCTAGGGAGTATGTTATTTTATTTTTTATAAGTTTCCTTATTACTGAATATAGAATATATTATATTAGGATAGTAATTTTAGTTTTTATTAAATTCTCTCTACTATTTAGTACTTATTAGGTATTCTCTGTCTCTCTATATTTATCCTAGCTGTAGGTAATTATAGCTGTAATTATTACTATATTTCTAGTATCCTAATAAAGATTATACTTTTAGGAGGTTAAGTATTTTTTACCTTTAGAGTTAGCTTCCTTACTGAAGTATCTTTCTTACTTCTATATTATCTAGATAAAAGTTTTTATTAACTTTAAGTTTCTTTAGGTTTTTGTAATTATTTTATAGGTATTTACTAATAGTAGTTTTATAAGTTAGAATTTATTTATAAGGGTTAGTAGTATATTATAATATTCTATCTCCTTCTTTATATAGTCTGGCTGTCTAGATAGTTTATCTATTAAGTTTATTATCCTAAATTAGTATTTTAAATTAAAATTAAATACTAAAAGTTTATAGATCCAGTAAGTAAGTTTTTCCTGAAGGTTCTATATAGAAATTATAATAATTCCTATTAGTATTTAGTAGTTTATAAGAATTATAAATTTTTTAGAGAGGTTTATAAGATAGTATTTTTAGTGGTTTAGGTTTTTAATAATAGTAAGTAGTTCCTATTATTTTATCTTCTATTTTTACTTTATTTTACTAAGTTTCTTTAAGTAGTAAGTAATAGGTTACTATTAGCTTTCTACTAATTATAATAGGATATTTAATATAGTTCTTTATAATATATCTATTTCTATTTTAGTCTCTTAAAGAGGATTTTAATATTAGAGAATAGTTACTAAGTAAAAGGTATTTTATAGTGTTATAAATACTACTTATGTATCTTTAGGCTATAAAAATGCTTTCTTCTTTATACTTCCTTTTAGGAGTATAGTAAGTAGTATTGTTACTCTAGAGTATTTAGTAATAAACTTATAGTAGAAGTTACAGAAACTTAGGAATATCTAGAGTTTCTTGAATGTCTCTAGTAGCTTCTATTTAGTGATTACTTATATTCTAGCTGGGTTTATCTTAATATCTATCTAGGTTATAATATAGCTTAAGAAACTAATCTCTTCTATATAAAAATTATTTAGAGAGTTTTATAAAAAGATATATTTTATATAGTCTAGTGAGAATTTATAATAGGATGTTGATATAATCTTTCTTAGTGTTAATTATATAAATTATAATATTATTTATATATACTATATAGTAAATATTAATTAATCTAGTAAGTATATAGTTAATATATATTTAAAATATTATAGATATATTTATAAGACTAAATAGTATAATTATATATTTATAATAACTATATTTTATTCTAAATACTATCTTCTAATAATCTTCTAACTTAATTTTAATATAGTAGTAAGTATCTTTAAGGTTTATTTTTAAAATCTATATTACTCTATAAAGTCTATCTAAAAGTTTACTAATAAGAGGTAGTAAGTATTAGTTCTTAATTTTAATTTTATTAAGTTCCCTATAGTTAATATAAAGATATAGAGAATTATCTTTCTTTAGTATAAATAAGATATGTATATCTATTTTATTTATTAATAGCTGTATATAACTGTTTACTAGGTTCTCTGTAATATATACTTATAATCTTTTAAGTTATTACTTACTTAGGGGGTAAATGGGGCTATATAGTGGTTTCTTACTTAGTTTTAAGTTAATAGAGGGTTTAATATCCTTAAATACTAGAATAATCTTTATTACTACTTTATTAAATACTTCCTACTTACTTAGTAGTTCTTTAGGGATATTTATAGTTATTATAACTTAATCTGATTCTCTTAATATTTTAATGTGAGCTTCTAAGTTATTCCCTGTTTTATTAATATAAAGTATATAAGTAATTTTATTATTCTTAATAATCTCTTAGGTAAATACTTCTAGTTTAGCGACAGATATATATTTATAATACTATATATTTATATAGATATTAATTATAATATTTTTCTAATTTATAGAGTGTTAGTTGAGTAGAAAGTTTAAGTAACTTTTAGGTTAGTAAGTTTTAGTGAATAGTTAGTATATCTTCTAGGGGTGTTTTTTTAAGTTTATAAAGAAGAAGGTTAACTAATAGGTTTTCCTTAAGGTTAATATTAATTTATTAAACCTTTTTAATACTAATGTTTCTATATTAGCTAGTATTAGGTATAATATTTTAGTTAGCTGTTTACTGATAAGATCTATCTGTAAGTATAAGTTTATATTTACTACTATTTCTTATTTCTTTACTTTTTAGAGAATAATTACTAAGTTTTTAGCTATCTTTCTAATAGAGACTGATTTTTTAGTTAGTGTGGAGACTGTTAGTTACATCTCTATACTTACTTATTTCTCTAGTTATTTTCTGTGTGGAAGTTAGTATTAGTAGTTTATATTAATATTTAGGATCTTGGTGCATTCTACCTTTAGGTAGTTAGTAGTATTAAGTTAGCTTCTATATTACTGTAGTATTATATAGCTTTATACTCTATCTTACTATATATGAAATAGGTTTCTGGAGTCTATAGTGTAGCTAGAGTATATAAGGTCTTCTGTATTAAGGTTAGTATAATATTTTTTAAGTTTCTAATATTAAAGTGGCGTCTGGTAGATATTAAAAGTGTAGAGAGGGTAGTTTTCTCTAGTATCTTTAAGGTTGAAGCTAATTAGAATATTTATATATCTAAATAAAGTTACTTATATTCTCTATTTTTTATTAACTTACTACTATGCTATTACTTAAGTTCCTATAGCTATTCTACTTTTATTATAATTTCTTAAGTTTTCAGGAGGGAAATTTTAAATCTCTCTATTTCTCTCTTTAAGTTAGACTATAATTTATAGAAGAAGATAAAAATCTTCTTTTTATTCTATTTAAATTCTGGAGTATTTAGGTTCTAATAGAATACTAATTATTTAGTGTAATATTATATTAGTAATTAATATTTACTTTATTATATTTTTTTAAGTTTTTATTAATATAGTTATTTTTATATTTCTAGATTAATATACTGTTAGTAAATAAATATAATAAAGTTAGTTTATATAAGTTTATCTTTTAGGTTTATTTTATAGTTTTATTATTCTGTCTGAAGGTATAGTATAAGTTTTATAAATATCTATTAGATTTACTAATTTATAATATTATTTAGCTGAATTTAATAGTTATTTTTAATAGTTATAATTTAGTTATTAACTTATTTAATTATAAATTCCTTTCTTATTATCTTATAATTATATAAAGATAGTTTTTTTTAATTTTTAGGTAGTCTAAATACTAATAAGTACTTAGTAAGTTATTATATAAATATAGTAGTCTGATCTTTATAGACTTTCTACTATCTTTATATTTATTCCTAATATATAACTATCTGCAACTATATAGTCTTAAATATCTTACTTATTACACCTATAAGGTCTAGCTTTAGTTAGAATAAGAATTAGGATTATTTATTAAATATAGAAGTAGATTACTAAATATATAATAATTACTTAGTCCTCTAAGTTAAGATTAAAGAGGATATATCTCCTCTCCTGAGTCTGGGAGGTATATACTCTATATCTTAAGTTATATTCTAAATAAGATTATCTAGTAGGTCTACTTCTAGCTTATCTTTAGTAAGCTATTAGTAAGAATTTATATTAATATTAGATTCTAATTTATCTAGAGGAGGATATAGAATTTCTTCTTTATAGAAAGTATCCTTCTTAGGAGTAAGTATTTATCTACTATTATTACCTGACTCTCTATAGTAGTATAATATAATATTAGCAGTTTTACTATGTGTGTCTGCTAGATTAAATATTAATTACTCAAGTTTATTAAGATTTATATTAGCTATACATCTGTAAGTTATATACTCTCTATATTACTAGTTATTACTTAATATTTTTATTTATACTGATTATTTAAAAATAAGTAGAAGTAATAGAATTATAAGAGTGTAACTAAAAGTTTTAACTAGGAAAGGTTTGGATATATAGGTAGGATCTATATTACTATATAGACTATTACTTAAAGGATCTAAGTTAGGATCCTTCGAGTGAAAACTTTTCTAGTATCTAACTAGTGGGTCGCTAGGCGTACTGCATAGTGTTAGTTAGTTATATCCTTACACTTTTATATATAGCTACTAACTTTTAAAGTTAGGATAATTACTTTCTAGGTATTACTAAATAATAACTTAGTAGTATATCTTTTTATCTATCTCTTTAACTTATTAACTAGTAGGAGGTAAAGTTTCTTTATAAGGAAGATATAAATAATAATATAAATATTATAGCTTATATTAATAAGTATATTAATAGAGTAATCTCTATTAATTCTAGTCTAAATAGTAGCTAACTACTAGTTACTTACTTATTCCTTTTCTTATTATTTTCTCTATTCTATTATTTCTATTTTAGTTAACTCTAAAGTCTAACTTTACTCTAAAGTTACTTTTTTCCTAAATTTTTATTATTACTAAGTGGGATAGTATTATTCTCCTAGTTATCCCTAGTGTAATCTAGAGTAGCTATAGTTTTTACGATTTTTATACTAGTTTTTTTATACTTTTAGGCTCTATAGTTCTTATAGATATAGTTTTTCTTACTATATTTAAAATATTAGTAAGTATCTTAGTGGTTTTTAAAATGTTCCTTAGGGGTAAAGGAGGAGCTACTAAAGCTTTAATATTATTATTACTTCTTAACTATTTTAGTTATTATAATATTACTCTCTATATTATATATAGTAGGTCTCTAGTAGGATAGTTAATAGTATACTAATATCCCTTTTATATATTTAAGCTTCTAAGCTATATTTTAAACCTTAGATAATTAAGATCTATACTTTATAGGAAAGTTAACTATAATAAATAGTTTCTTAAAGTGGGAAAATAAAATAACTTCTAGTAGGGAGATCTAGACTATATTTAACTATATATACTCTTTAGTATTAACTAGAATCTTTTTAAATTAAAGTAGAAAAATAGTTAAATATTTATTTTCTTTCTATCTGAAGTTTTATAACTAAATAATAGTATAAAGCTAACTATTAGGATCTAGATAAATTCTATCTAGGTAACGTATAAAATTATTTAGATTATAAAAGTTTTCTAACTTTCCTACTATATAGAAAGTTTTAACTACTTACTGAAGATTAGAGTTTAAGTAGAAGTAAATTAGATATTAATATTCCTAATTATTATTAAAAAATAGTAGTTAATCTTAAGTTTAACTTTTATCTATTAGACTTACACTTAATATTTCTTCTACTTACCTGAAAATTTTAAGAATAGGGGAAAAGGTTTCCTCTAATAGTTAGCTACTAATAGAAGTATAGTAATATTATTAACCCTAAAAGCTATTATCCTAATAGATATTATTCTGGGGGTTACTAAAATACCCTAATATAAACTAGAGATATCTATTATAGTAGCTACCTGGGAGTTACTACTTACTATAGTATCTTATTTTACTAACTTATATAAAAGCTTATTAATCCTTTAGTAGAGAGAGCTTAAAGTATACTGTAACTACTACTAAAGTAGTTTACTTATAGGATTACTACTTATAGGGATATCTTAAGAAGCTCTAATACTCTCTATTATTCTTTATATTAATTACCTATTATATAATATTATATCCTAGAAGCTACACTTAACTAGATTATATACTTAACTAGTAAGAAGCTGTATTCTATCTAATATTATCTATATAGTAAATAAAACTAAATTCTAAATATATAAAAGGCTGAACCTAAGCTTATTTAACTGGAAGGTAGCGTAAAATACTATTTATTTAGAACTAAGGAGTAAAAGAGAAACTTTCATAAGTATATAGAAA